>JAMXBD010002668.1:0-174161 GCA_024138025.1 Combretum micranthum
ATCTATTATTATAAAAAAACAAAGATCATGTATTTGTCAAAAACCAAAATCTCAAATCACTCTTTTGCAAAAGTATAAAACACAAGTCATATATTTATCAAAAATAAAATTCAGGTCACTTGTTTGTCAAAATGTCAAAACACAGATCATGTATTTATAAAAATCAAGACTTAAATCACTTATTTGTAAAAGTATTAAAACATAGCTTATTATGTTTGTAATTAACGCTATAATTAATGACACAGAATAAGATGAGAAGCCTTAGCCTATTTAAGAGGTCAGGCAGATCTTAGCTTGTTTGGCCTAGAAAGACTTATACGTCCAACCACAGGCGCACAACATAGTTACTTCCAAGTAAAGTAAAAACTCCAAAATGGTAAATTCATGAGCTAAATTTAAAATGTTGGATCTTGCAACAATTAGATGAACAGACTTAGCCAGTGATTTGGGTTTTCTTAACTCAAGGTATACGCAAGTTCCTTTATTCCTTGGTACTTGAAAATCAATTAACAATTAGTAAAATAGAAGTATAATCTAATATCTTTTGGTGTATCATGTTATCTTTGCAAGCATTTATTGATATAAAGTATTGAATTTTGGGGACAAGTACTCGACAGAGTTGGACAATGTACATCAAAGGAAGACTGAGACTGGTGATCCAATCTAGATTCGGTCAAAGCTGAGATGAAATGTGCAAGTCATGACTCAAGTTGTGTTTGCCGATAGTGATTGATATTTAATACTAATGCTTCGACTTGCTAGTTGCTACTCTTACAGCGAACGTCCTCTTTTTTAATTTATTGTTAACAAGTCCTTGACAGGGGCACCGGTCTATAGATCTCGTAAAGGATTGGATGTATCCCATCGTCTAAAACATCTGTAAGGGCTATTGTTATCACTAAATGAAGGCTTAATGTGTTCATAGAGGGTATCTCCACTAGACTCTCCCCAGAAAGAGGTGCAAATCTTACGCACTTCAGGTTCAGAAGCTATATTTTCATTCTTACTTTTTTAGACCCAAAAGATAAACTACGGGCTTAGTTACACCTGCTTACCGCTTACATTAACACCGCATCACGTTGCGAGTCTTCCGTAAAGATCAGGTCCTAAAATTAATTAAATAATAAAAACTAAACATAAAACTTAGATGAGAAGAAAAAAGGTCCTACGATACTGGGTGGATAGGATGACCTATTGTACAAGATACTCTCTGTAATATGCTTAATTCGGTAGGGTCTATTAGGGGCGCAAATGAATTAATTTGATTCACAAACTATATGAATTTAGTTTGATATTTACTTAAACTTGATTAAAAAAATGGTTAAATCAAACTTGAACTCAACTTACTCGAATAGTTTATTGAGCTAAATTCAAGATTTCTATATTAAGCTCAACTAGCTCTTGAAGCTAATTGAACTCTATCGAACTTAAGTCGAGTATAAATGTGAATTGAATTCAAATTGAGTTTGGGTATTTGTATTATTTTAATTAGAATTAAAAATATAATTTTTTAATTAATAGAGCCTAAATGAGCTTAATCAAGTCAAACTTTAGATTATATAATGTTACTTCAATCTAAACTCAAGCTTAAAATCTTAAGCTCGGTTGAACCCAAATCAAGCTCAAAGTTTCAAATTTCAAGTTCAAATCAAATTCAAGCTTAATCACGGTTGAACTCGAATCGAGCACGAGCTTTCAAATTTCAAATCGAACTTGAATTTAAGCTTAGATTATATTATCTTGGTTTGACTCGTTTACAACCCTAGGGTTTATATGGGTATTAAAGGTTATGAGTAGAGGGTATAGGTACATAATTTTAGAATCTAATTTTAGAAGGTAAAGTATGGATTCGGTTTTTATCCTCTATACCCACCTTGAAACTGTACCCATTGTAAAGAATGTACAAGTTCCCATATCTATACATCTTGAATTCACTCTATTAAAATTACGAGGTAATTAAGTAAATTCTTTTTTTTTTTTTGTAATCAATAAAAAAACAAAATTATATACCTGCTTCTAAATTCTATGTCATACAAGAAAAGGAAAAAGAAAAAAAAATTGTAAATTGTCCAAAATACTATGGTATACCACTGAGCAACTTAAGCTATTGGTCTTATTATTTGTATAACAGTGTCCATATAGATTTAAAAGTGTAAAGTTGAAATGTATAAAATTATCCTTTATAAGAGTGGTAAAAAAAAAAAAGTGTTTACCTACAAATACTTATTAAATCTAGTATACAATGTTTTTTTGGGGATTGCTATAAACATATTGATGGGTTTAGGTCCTTGAAAATTTACCATCAAACTCTATTATATAAATATATACTAGAAATATTTACAAGCTTTATGGATTTGATTGGATACAAGTTCTAAGGTTGTAAGGACTGGCATAGTTGGATATAAGAATCCTAGGATGAACAATCCCCTAGCAACATGTAATATTGCAATATCACATGTAAGGATGTCTTTAAAGACATGATTTATATAAATATTTGTCTAAATATACCGTAAGATTCATTGATCAAAACTTTTCATTAGAAGAAGTATAAAACTTACTAAGCAAACACTTGGTTGTCTATTGATACATAAGAAAATCTTCGTATGTAATTATTATATACCAAGGCTTATGATCAAGCTTTTACAAAATACGAAGCTTTACAAAAATCTTTAATAAAATATACATATAATGAGAACATATTTATATATCTATTACAAGAAGACCATCATCATAGTCGACGTTCCTAATCATTCAATTCATCCAGAAAATCTTCAAAATTAGATCCATAACACAATTGAGAATAAAACTTGTAAACCCCTGAATTTTTCATAACTTTTAGAAAATAATTCTAGAGCCAAAAATCGAAATCAAAACCATAAAACAAAACCAAGTTAAAATCGAAATCTAGATACTCTAAACAAGATCAAGTATAAATTTCATAACCTTAAGAAAAAGAGAAGTTTCAAAAACAAAATGGAAAAAATCTAATAATTGTGCAACTTGAAATCCTTACATTGAACAATTCATCTATATAATCCCTAACATGTAAATCGAGACGATATATCCAAACAATGTTTAAGGAAAAAATTATAAAACCTTAGACCCTTTAGTGAATTAAAATAAATTAAATTAAATACCAAAAGCTATGTACCCCCAAATTTTCGGAATCGGTTTAGCATAAAACCTTAAACCGGAAGTCAAACGGAACCCTAAAAGTCAACAAAACCCTAGTTTACCGTATCAAACTAAATCCGGCATTGCCGTTTTCTTTGGCCCTAAAAAAAGAAGTTGGGATAATTAGCTAAAATAGTTCGTAATAACCATAGGTTTTATAAAAATTTCAGTTTCGTGAAATTCAGGTGTCCTTCGAACCCGATCGGACACAGTTCTAGAAAAACGTGTCCGGAAGCCCGGAATAGTAAAAATATTCCGAATATACCGTTAGACTCATAAAAATATAAGTTTTTCAAAAATATCAGTTTCGTAATTTTTCGGTAAGTAAAAATAACAGATATAGCTATTATACGCATATTTTCTTACTACCGGTACTTTAATTATCATATCTACTTTACATTACGCTATTCATTACTATTCTACACTATTCTTTTATCTCTACTTTTCTTACACCTATTCTTACACTCTACATAACCTATAATCTTACTTTTTACCTTTCCCATAACTTTATATCACATCTACTTTACATATTACATCTCTTATCTTTCCAAAAAGTCAAAAAAATAAAACAAATCCCCCTCTTACAAGCATGGCCGGCGCCCCTTGTCCCTCTCCCTCTCTCAAATTGTTTTAATTTTAGTTTATTTTAATCACACAAAAATCACTCCTCAATTTCTTATAAATACCCCCTTCTCTTTCACTTCTTTCACACCACTTCTACACTAAAATTACTCTCTCAAAATCTCTCAAGAATTTCTCTCCAAGAAGTTCTTTCAAAAGTCCTCTTTAGCTCATCTCCTTTAGGTAAAAAAAAAATTCTTCAAGAAGTTTCCATGTTCATCTACTTAGTATGAACTTAATGTGTGTTTTCTAAAACCATGAAGGTTAAGAAAGCAACAATAGGTTCATACTTTGTTTTTGTCCATAATCATAATTCCTTTATGTTCATGTTTCCTTTATATTCATTTATGTTTCTCTTATGTTCAAATTATGTCTCTTTTATGTTCATAACTATCTATTATATCTTTATAGCTATATATACTATTTAGCATATAAGCTCATGATCTTGCAATTTATTTACCTTTCATGCAATTTATTTACTTCAATGCATTTTATTTATTCCAAGTTGTTTTTAAGACTAGTCTCTAGTCTTAGACTTGTCCTCATCAAGTCAAAACAAGCTTTTCTTTCTTTCATTTTATCTCATTATGGGACTAGTTTACTTCTTAGTCCTGGGAGCCTTGAAAAAGCTAAGACTCCAATACTTGACTTTATTATTATGCTTTATGTTATTTTGGTTATTATTATTCTCATAATTATGTTCATTTAGATTGTTGTCCATAATTTTATTTAAACAAAAAGAAGAATTTTGTCACTTAGAAATAAGTTTATGTAAAGTATAAAATCTATAAAGAAACACAAAATAAACTCATTCCTTTTCATGTTACAAAAAGAACTCACTATAATTTTATAAACTACTTTTGCTTTGAAAAGCTACTAAAATCTTTATTATTTCACCTTGTTTTCAAAAGAAAAATATTTTGTTGATAAAAATGGTTCTTTTCATTAAAAGATAAATAAGATGAATGGCTAAGGAATTTCTTTCAAGAAAAGACCTTTACAAAGGAAAAAGGAAATCTATGATTTGAAAACAAAAATAAAGTTATTCCTTTTCAAAGTTACAAGAGGAAATAATAATATTTTAAAAACTAGTTTTCTACAAAAAGTTCTTAATTATTCCACATTATTTTTATAAAGAAAACAAATTTTCATGCATGGATGACTTTATGAAAAACATAAGATATAAGAAAAGAATGAGAAATTTCAAGTAAAGATTTTTGCAAAAACAAATGAACAAAGGAATTGCGCAAGAAATAAATGTGAAGAAAAGCTTATTTCCTAAAAGACTTCAAATAGTATTAGAGTAACTTAGAAAGTAGAAAATTTTATTTTCAAAAAGTTACTTGGAAAGAGATAAATAAAACCATATAAAACGTTTTTAGAAAACAAAGAAAGCAAGGTATTCATTTCAAAGAAATTTACAAAAACAATTTCCGAAAAGCTTCAACCCGACATTGTTTTACCTAAGAAAAATAATTGGACAACAAGACACTTGAGCATGCTTAAATATGAGTTATATAGTTATAAAAAGAGAATTTTTCAACTATATAGATAACTAAGTATTTATCAAAAAATTTTGATTTCTTGAACCAAAGTTGTTTTTACTTGGAAATCCGTGGTGAATTTTGTCGCTACTTTTTCAGAGCCTATATGGCCTTGTTTGTTGAATATAATTTTGGAAATGGGTAGATCTTTTCGAGTAGGTAGAAATCGGTATATTATATGCGCATTCCGAGTTAAAATGACCAAGTTATGGCCATTTTAAGTTGGAACATTCCTTCATACGAACTTTGACGTTCTTTGACATTGTTTTGTCAAAATTCAAGAAAATCATCAAGAAAAACTCATTGTGGGTATTTTCTTTGGTTAGGTGACCCGAGGAAGGATTCTTTACCCAGAAACTATTACGATTAAGTGGAGTGTGTGAACGACTCATCCGCTTAGAGGAATAGACGACAATGGCATCGTGAGTTTATTTCCATTAAATGCTACACTTGTTGTGCTTGTAAATTAGTTGCACTAGAGTTAGGAAAAGATAAACCGATATGCATGTAAAATAATTCCTTGAAAGAATTCTAAGAATATCGAAGCCAGAATTGTTCTAAGTGATTGTTTTAGTTTAATATTGATTTGTGTGAAATTCCTTGATCGCCATAAAGTTGAAAATAATTATGTTATGACTTTATAAATTAATGAACTCATGCATACCACAAGTGAGTCACATTGCATGGTTGGGTTATTATCCTTGGGTGAGAAGGATAGTAAGCTCATGTCGAAAGCAACACTTGGCGAGATCCGAAAGCGATTGCTTGGCGGCTTAATGGAATATGCTTGGCGGTAGATCCGAAAGCAAGGTCAATCAAGTAGATTCAAATGCTCGACGATGTGTTCTCGTGAGCAAGAAAACTTTTTATTTAAAACTACTTGAATTGAGGTTATGTATCACCAAACCCCGAATGGAGGGCGTAAATCCATTCAACATATAGTTCCGGAAAACTATATGCTTGTTTGCCCACGTGCTTGTGCATTACATTTGTTTGATAAATCAACTTGTTTGAATCTTGTTACAAGAAGTTATTTATGGAAATAGTTCTCACTAAGCCTATTAGCTTATACCCGATAGATATCTTTTGCAGTTTCCTTACTTATGGTTAAGGCCACGTGGACCATGCGGGCAGGTAATCTCTCTTGAACATTAGAAACTTGGGTAAAGTGTAGCATAGTATTAGCATGCAAATATTTATATAATAGATTAGTAATTTAGGGAGTTTCCCTAAGTTTGTAAAGTCTTTGCCATGAATGAAGAATTATTGTGAATCCTCTTTTCTAATATGTTTCTATATCTCCTTAAGCTTCATAATTCCATATATGGTCCTCTAAAGTTGTGAAAGTACGCCTTACACTTAATATAAAAGCTTTTGGGAATGGCTAAGGTTGTCATACTTAAGCTTAATATTGAGTGTGGCGGACTGTCACGTTTAGGGTACCCATTGGGGCGTGACAAGCTAACCCAAGTTAGTACATAACCCTATATTCGATTAAACAGTCCTAAGAACTGTAAAATATCAAAATAAACCACAAAAATAAATTAAAACTTAAATTTCTAAACTGAAAATATAGTGTAGCCATAAACCCATAGATTTTACAATCTTACAAGTAAATCTTAAAGTCTGAATTGAAATCGAAATCCTAAGAGTCAAATAGGTCAATAACAAGCCCTAGTAAGACTAGATCCAATAATCCTACACTCGAAACCTAAAAATAATAAGAATAAGATAACCTTGGATTATAATATGAAATATTGTCTTATAACCTAAAAAAATTATATTTGACAAAAATCCGTTTGATTCGAAACTAAACAAGATCAGTTTCTAAAAACAGGTTCCTAGCACGTAAAAAATAAAATATTCCAAAAATCAATTTAGACCCGTAATAAGATAAGGAATCATAAAATATCAGTTTTAGAAATTTTTTTTTTTTGCCTATAAAATATCAGATATAACTGGTTTACACGTATTTTTATTACTATGGGTATTTTATTTGCCCAATATACTATTCAATTAAATAATTACTACTATTCATTTATCTCTAGTTTTTATTATAACCTATCTCTTGTAACCTATGCACCTATTTCTTACATTTACATTACCAATACTATTTTTTTACTAAACTTTCTTTAGACTTTACTTACTTTTTGTTACTAAAATTAATTTTTTATCACATTCCCTCTCTTCCTTCACATGTCGGCCACTACCCTCTCTCCTCCCTCTAATTTTTTTTTCATTTATTTTAATTCCCATATAATTCAATTCCACTCTAAAACTCTATAAATATCCCCTTTATCCTTCTCATTTTACATATTTTTTTCTTTACATAACAAAACTCTTACAAAATTTCTCCACATCTCCCTCTCTCCTCCTTCTCCAAATAGTGACACTCTGTTAGACTCGAACTACAATTTACTAAGCCAAGCCCACCATTTATAAGCTACTTTACCCTAATTCCCAAACCTGCTTGCCTCTTACTACTCCGAACGTTAATTTCCAAGCTAAGAAACCCTAACCTCTCTTATTATTACTCTCGTGTTTCTTTTACTGAAAACCCTAACTAATTTCTTTTATGTTCTTGTTATATAGGTATGTAAAGGGCAGTTTCGAGTATGCCAGACTCCTAACAACCCAGTCTGGGATAAAATGATTCAGTGATCCCTTTCTTTTGCATTTCATGTATCTTTTATACAAGCATCAGTCCGTGTAATACAGTTGCTGAACTGTTGTATTTCTATTGCAATCACTATATTTTCCTGATTACAAGCTATTTTTGGGTATTTACATATAAGTCTTTGACAGATCTAGTCTTTATTTGCTTGTTATGTATCCCGTCCGTAACAACTTTCTCCCGTTCTTGAGAAACAACCTTGTCCTCAAGGTTGTAAGTAGGATAAAGTGTTTGAAAATCAACAACGTCTTCCCAGGTGGAGTCCTCTGGATGTACTCTTGCCTATTGAACCAAAATCTATGGAACTTCTTTGTCATTCCACATGATAACCCTAGAGTCCAAAACGGCTAAGGGTTCCAAGAGGGGCTTGTTGTGATATAAATTAGGTGGTAAAGCCAGAGATGGAAAAACTGAACCATGAGCTGGTTTTAGAGCTGAAACATGAAAAACATTGTGGATTTTAGAGTTGGCAGGTAGTTCAATCACATAAGCACACGACCCGATTCGCCAGAGGACCTTGTAAGGTCCATGAAATCGTTTGGACAACTTATGAAAGCTACAAGAAGCAGAACTTTGTCTATAAGGCTGAAGCTTAATATAAACAAAGTCTCCTACCTGAAACTGTAAATCCAATCTATGTTTATCAGCTTGCACCTTCATTCTCTGCTATGCCCTTAACAAATTAGCTTTCAAAGAAGCTAATAACTCATCTCGAGTAGCTAAATCTGTGTCCACAACATCCAATTTCGATTGACCCCTAACGTACATAGGTATAGTAGGAGGGGTGCCTACCATGAACTGCCTGAAAGGGTGTAGTCTGTATGCCTTCATGAAATAAGCAATTATATGAAAATTCAGCCCAGGCTAGAAACCTACACCAATCATGGGGTCTGTTTATACAAAAACATCTGAGGTACTGCTGTAAAACTCTATTAATCACCCCAGTTTGGCCATTGCTCTAAGGGTGATAAGCAGAGCTCATACACAATCTTGTCCCACTTAATTGAAATAACTCCTGCCAAAACTTGCTGAGGAATATACTGTCCCTATCTGACACAATCGTCCGAGGGAATCCATGTAATTTGACAACCATTGTCATGAACAATTGAGCCACCTTAGATGCATTATAATTGGTATCAAGTGCCCCAAAGTGACAATACTTAGAAAGTAGATCTACCATAACTAAAATAGCAGTGAACCCCTGAAACTTTGGCAATGATATAATGAAGTCCATGGAAATATCTTCCCAAATCTGTTCTGGGACTGGTAATGGGGCTAATAACCCTGATGGATGTCTAATGACACTCTTTGTCTACTGACAAATGGGACATCCCTTAATAAAAAGCTCTACATCTTTCTTCATACCTTCTCAATAAAATTGGAAGAAAAATGTTTATAGGTCTTTGTGACCCCAAAATGTCCATCCGAAGGAATGGCATGGAATTATTTGTTCACCATAGAAGAAGTGGGAACTAAAAATAAACGAGTGCCATAATACAATAGAGCATTCTTCCAACTCAAGTCCCATTTCAGAGGCTCACCCTGCTGTAACTTGTGGATGAGTGTTTGAAAATGAGAATTTTGTTTATATTCCTGTTTAAGGTCATCCACAAAGCCAAAATGTGGTAGAGAAAAAGCCAGATAATGGTACATCTCCTCAAATTGTCTGGACAAAGAGTCTGCCACCACATTTTCAGCCCCTACCTTATAGACTATAGTATAGTCAAAGCCCATAAGCTTAGTGAGATACTTATGTTGTTCAGGAGTTTGTATTACTTAGGTTAATAATTCCTTCAAACTTCGGTGGTCTGTTTTAATAATGAAATGAGATCCCAAGAGATACTGCCTCCATTTTTTGACTGCAGCCACCAATGCATGTAATTCCCTCACATAAGCTAATGCCTTTAACAGATGATGAGGCCATTTTTTACTGAAAATGCAATCAGTCGGTTGTCTTGCAAAAGCACAGCCCATTCTTATCCCTAAGCATCAGTCTCTAATATGAACTTCTTAGAGAAATCTGGAAGTGCTAATATAGGAGCTGAAATTAAAGCTTCCTTCAATTTCGCAAATGCTTGTGATGCAGCATCTAACCACTGAAAACCATCCTTCTTCAGTAATTCTGTAAGAGGATGTGCAATAGAAGCATAAGATTGAATAAATCTTCTATAATATCCCGAAAGTCCTAAAAAAGCCTGAAGTTTCTTAACAGAAGTGGGTATGACCCAATTACGAACAGCATCCACTTTATGAGGGTCTGGTTAGATACCCTGAGTAGTAACAATATGGCCTAAATACTCAATAGAATCCTGGCCCAAAAGCACACTTAGATTTTTTTACAAAAAGGGTATTGTCAGCAAGTATTTTCAATACCAGATCTAGGTGTGCAACATGAGAGTCCAAAGTCTTATTATAAATGAGTATGTCATAAAAAAACGATGACAAACTTACGTAAGGCTTGAAAATTCTATTCATCATAGATTGAAATGTTGCTGGTGCATTACTCAAGCTAAATGGCATAACCAAAAACTCATAATGGCCTTCGTGTGTGCGAAAAGCAGTCTTTTCCACATCCTCCTTGGCCATTCTAATCTGATGATAGCCAGCACGAAGGTCCAATTTAAAGAAAACAATCGCCTCATGCCACTCATCCAATAGTTCATCAATGGTTGGAATTAGGAATTCATCCTTTATAGTAGCATGGTTAATGATCTATAATCCACACAAAATCGCCAAGAGCCATATTTTTTTAACTAGTAAAACTGGTGAGGACCATGGGCTAATACTATGCTGGATGAATCCTTGCTCCAGCATTGCCTTAACCTATTTTTCAATCTCAGCCTTTTGAGAGTGGGGATAATGGTATGGTTTGACATTAATTGCTAAGGTACATTGACTAGATGAATGTGATGTTGAATCTCTTTAAATGGTAGCAAGGATGAGGGTGGCTCGAAATCTGAGAGTATTTGCCCAACACATTGTCAAACGATGTGTTGTGGGTGAAGTCCTCTGTTGAAATGTCCTTCTCAGCCAAATGTTGAAAACAAGTAACCACTGCATCAACCTTAAACAAACATTTTAATTGGTGATGTGTGATTTGGCTACTTGTAGGAGACTGATCTCCATGCAAACAGACAATATGTCCCATATAAGAGAACTGCATTGTTAATTCTGAATAGTCAATAGTGATAGGCCCTAATTCCTATAGCCTGTACACCCAAAACCACATCAGTGCCCTGAATGGGCAGAACATAGAAAGAGGTAAGAAAAGAAAAACCCCTGGATTTCTAGAAACATCCTTGCATAAACTTGTACACATTAGTTTCTGTCTATTGCCAATCATGACTTGAAAAAAAACTATTGGGGATATGATCAATCCCAAATGTTTTGCAACTCTTGTCTGAATGAAATTATTAGTATTACCAGTGTCTAACAATACTGATAATTACATTTGTCTGATAGTGCCCAAAAATCTAAGTGTACGAGGTACAAGATTCCCACTTAGGGCATGATAACTAATTGAATCCGAAACATCAATCCTATCTTGTCTGACTATGGCATCAGAAAAATCTCTTGAATCTCATCATTCTCATCATGCAACAATAATAGAAACTTTGATTTAACTTATGATTTCTACTATTTTCTCTTATTATAGCATAATCCCTTATCACGCCTAGCTTGCATTTCCTCAGAAGTCAATTTTTTTATGGGATAAGATTTAGGTTTGAGAGTAGAAGAATTGGGAACAAGAGTGGTAGGAGAGTAAGGTTTAGAAAAAGAAATAGTTATGTGTAGAAGATAAAGGAGGAAGAGAGAAAACTGGTTTGTAAGTATTGTTTTATCATTCAATTTATCCTCTATACATTCTAGCAAGCAAATAGCATCCATCATAGATTTAGGGCGATAATTTGCACATCTCTTCTTAATGTAGGTTTTAAACCAGACACAAAGCAACTGATCAGAAAGGACTTCGTCAATCCTTTAGTGTGATTAGATAAAGCCTCGAATGTGATTGATATTGAGCAACAGTAGATGATTGAGTTAATTTGGAAGCATATCTTGGACATCTTCATAACCAGAGGGTCCAAATCTCGCAGATAAGTCTTCTACAAACTTTTCCCACGATGAAAGTCTTTTATTAAGAAACATCCACTTATACCATTGTAATGCTTCACTGTCATAGCAAGGAGCAAATAGACAATCTTTGAGGACCATCAATGTGATGAAACTCAAAGAACTATTCTACCTGGAAAATCCATCTAGACCTCCTCCCAGAAAATTTAGGGATTTCCAACTTGATGCCGCTTAACAAATTACCTGAGCCACTAACGATTGTGAGGATGATGAATATTGCATTCTTACTAAGATTAGGAAGATTTTGCGAGTTCTGACTCAATTCAATCTTATCTATCCTGGATGCCAAGGAATCAAATTTCTGATCCATTGATTCCTGCAAAGACAAAAGTGTGGTCTTGATGAAATCCATGCCTGCAGCTTGAGAAAAGGACAATTGAGATCTGGTATCAGGAGCCATGAGTATCCGGATGAGAGCACCAATTTGTTAGACTCGGACTACAATTTACTAAGCCCAACCCACCATTTATAAGCTACTTTACCCTAATTCCCAACCTGCTTGCCTCTACTGCTCATAACGTTAATTTCCAAGCTAAAAACCCTAACCTCTCTTATTATTACTCTCGTGTTTTTTTGCTGAAAACCCTAACTAATAATTCTTTTATATTCTTGTTGTACAGGTATGTAAAGGGCAGTTTTGAGTATGCTAGACTTTTAACAAACTAGATCTAGGATAAAATGATTTGGTGATCCCTTTCTTTTGCATTTCATGTATCTTTTATATAAGCATCAGTCCGTGTAATACAGTTGCTGAGCTATTGTATTTCTATTACAATCAGTATGTTTTCCTGATTATAAGCTATTTTTGGGTATTTACATATAAGTCCTTGACAGATCTAGTCTTTATTTGCTTGTTATGTATCCCGTTCGTAACACGCTCCCTCCTTCTCTTTTTGTGATTTTCATAAATTTTTCTCTTCACACATTTCCTATATACCATCTTCCATCATCTACCTTAAGTAAACACTTAAAACTCTCTCTTTAGTTCATGAAAACATAACATGAACATCATGCATATTTTGATTTCAACTTATCCCCATGAGCTTATGCTAGGGAATGAAATCATGAAAACAATATTATGTTCATGCATTGTCTTAATTTGTGTTAAATTTATTTCATGCTCCTAACATAACTTCCTATATGTTATTATGCATAAGCATGTACATGTATATATATCTAGAGAGAGAGAGAGCATAAAGCTCATAATCTAACATTTTGTTTATGCTTTTATTGCATTGCTTATTTGTTTATTTCATCCAAATAAATAAGACTACTTTACTTTTGGTCTTAGACTTGTCCTCAATCAAGTCAAAAAAAGGGTTTTGTCCTTAATAAAGTCAAATCTAGGTCCTAAGGAGCCTTAAAAAATTTATCCATGACTCCCAAAATCATTTTCTTACTTTTCTTATTTTATATAGGGGACTTGTCCTTTCTAAGTCTTGGAGAGCTTTGATGAAGCCTAAGACTCCCAAAATTATTTTCTTACTATTCTTCTTTTCTTTATGGGACTTGTCCATCTCTAAGTCCCAAGAAGCCTTGAAATTAATCTAAGACTTCCATAATTTTCTTTATTATGCTTTTTTATTTTTTTTATGAAACTTATCCATTTCTAAGTTCTGGGAAGTCTTGACAACAAGCTAAGACTTCCATATTTTTGCTCTTGTATTTACCTATTTGATTTTCTATTCCTTTATTTTCTACATAAGTTATAATATTCTCATAACATGATTATTAAGTTTATATTTATGCATGGACATAAAGTGATGTTATTGTCTTAGTAAAGTTTTCAAAATAAGAATTATAAAATATCTTTTTTTTCATGAAAATGAATTTATTTTTTTGGAAAAAAAAGGCAATGATTTTCAACACTTAAGAAGGATTTTTGCTAAGATTTAGAATAATGATTTAACTACACTCTTTCCAAAACATTAAAATAAATATATCATAAATTTTTAATGTTGATAAATTGTTATGCAAAATATTCCTAAGAACTAATTTATATGGCTTATGTCAATATTTTGTTAAAATCTAAGAAGCAAAACAAATTTTTTCAAGACAAGCCTAAAACCAACTCACTAATAAAATTAGTATACAACTTAAAGAACTAAGTTTTAAGAAGTAAATTCATATTTTTTTTATAAAGTTAAGGAAATATAAATAATAGTTATAATAATTAGACATCCAATTGTAACAACTAAAAAAAAAAATAGTTTTCTTCCAACAACCCCTAAAGATCCATGTGTTAATTAAGAAAGAGCTATTATGAGAATAAAAATTTAGAACACGCCATTCACCTAATTTTTCTCACATACTTAACCTTAAAACATTTTAAAGATAATAGAACTTGGAATGATTTTTCTTCATACGCACATAAAGATTCATGTGTTGAAAAATAATTAGTTAAAAGGAGTTTAAATATGAAATGAAATATTCATAAACTCAAAATAAATAATAAAATCTGATTTCTTTAATTAAGCTTTCATATTTAAAAATCTAAGTAAAACTCTAAATTTTGTTTTAAGAGCCAAACTTAAGAAAGTTTTTTAAAAGGAAGTACACTTGGAGTTTTATGTCATAAAATAGGTAACATGTTTTATAAAATAAATTATTAAACAAGAATTCTTGAGAAATATAAGCCCTTTGAAGATTTTCCAAAAAATATATATTGCATTATGATTTTTTGTCAAGTCACATGTTTACAAAATGACAAATTTAATAACAAGTTAAGAATGACTTTCACAAAACTCTATTTTCACAAAGTATGTTTTAAATTCTATTTTAAGGAAACATGATGGATCATGCATATAATATGAGTTATTGTTAATATTAAATGATTTTCAAAAGTAGAAATATTTAGATGATTACTATAAAGTGTTTAAGAAAAGTAAAACATTGAAAAATGGAAAACTTGAAGCTAGAACTTGTAGGTCAGATTTGTACCGACCCATTTGGAAATCCAAATGGCTTTAGATGTCAAAAATAACCTTAGAAATAGATATATTTTTTTCGAGTAGGTAGAAAACAACTACTAATATACGAAATTCCAAATTAAAATCAGTAATTTATAGCTATTTTAAGTTGGAATTTTCCTTCATCCGAATTTTGACGAAAATAACAAGATAGAATTAGAAATTTTAAGTAGAACTTCAATGAAATACTCATTTTAGTTTTTTTTTTTTTTTGTGTAGGTGACAAGGAAGACAAACTACTCCCCTTCTTGAGGATTATTACGACTAAGCAGATGGAGATATGGACGAGTGAGTTTTCCCTCTTGATTTCGTTACCTTCCTTGTGCTTGTAGATAGTTGCACTATATCTATAGATACAAGATAAAATGAATATGTATGGGCTTATGAGTTTATATATAAATGCTTCTATGTATTTGTGACAAGGCATACTAAACATATCGAAACTAACAAATAATTGTTTAAGCACATTATCAATATTATCTATTGCTATGCGTGTCTTGTTTGATCCCCTTAAAGAATACTTTAATTACACTCGGTTTTGATATAAATTAAATGGACATGTATTGCATCTATCAAGTCACATATGGAAGACTGCTACTCCTACGTGAGGAATTGGAAGGGTCCAAGGCCAAGTTTAATTGAAGAGGCTTGCGACTATGCTCATTCTTAGGGAACTAAGTTGTACTGGGAATACATCCCAAAGATTATCTGCGCTGATTGATCATTGAAGGTAGAGCACACACGGGGACTAACAATGAAGATCCTATAGACTTTCAAATATCATTCACTAACCCTCGATACAAAGGGCATAAATCCATTTTGTGTATGGTTTTTGGATATTTATTCATAATTGTTAGTATCATGTGATTATTGCATAGCATATGTGTGGAATTAATAAACTTGTTCTAAAATACGGTACGAATAAAGGGAATATCTCACTAAGCATGTTGTAAGCTTACACCCCTATAGTTTTTGTTGAAATAAGTATGCTTTGGGACTCTACTCGAGGATCGGGACATTAAGGAAATCATTGGTGGATCCTTGAGCTTTTATGGAAGAAATAGGATCACAAAACAAATTTACATTCTAGAAAATTCTTTATAAGTAATATATGTTATGATGATATTTTTGAGATTACAAAGAAATGTATTTATGAATACTTGAAGTAATTAGTGGGGGTATGCCCTTAAGAATTGTAATTGAACTTATTTATATTTAATGTTAAATACTTCTTTTGCCTTGTTACTTAGTTGTTATCAATACAAATTGCACTATTCCGACACATTCCCTTAGATATGATGTATGCCTTGTGCACGATACAAAAGCCATTGTGTGACTAAGGTAGTCATTCATAGGCTTTAATATTGTGTATGGCAGGCTATCATGTTCAAGGTACTCCTTAGGCACGACAAAACTCATCCTCATCAACACTTGAAATAGAGGAATCATGAGCCAAAGGCCTAGTATGCAAGTAATATAGGCAAATACATAGTGACAAGTATACCTAGACTAAACGCAATGCAACAATCAATAATTTAGCTATCTTTAAGTAATTGAGTCAATCAACATAAGAGTATTCAAACTCTGATCAATATTGAGAACCTGGGAGTCCTAAGTAATAGTAGATGCTTAGGGGGTTGATATAGGTAGCCCGAATACTTATATCTCCCATATGATATAACTAAGAATGAATAGTGGCTTCCTTTAGGGTCACAATCATTTTTCATCTTTACTCAACTTAATCCATAATATCACTTAGTTCAACTAGTCCCATAAACGTAACTTAAATCATATTACTTCTTCTTAAGAATAAGTAAATGTTATGTAGATAACATTAGGCCCATTAACTACTCATTGAGCCACTTATAAAGGTCACTGCATCATGATAGGGGCGGCCTAAGCATCTAAACTACCATATTCACTTCATTAAAAGGGTCACTGCTCCTCGGACTAGATTCAATGGCACAAACACAAACAATTCAAATAGCTTTAATTCTTCTTTCATTAAAGTTAATTTATAATATGCCTATCCTAGCATCCAACAATTAAGTCACTATGTACCTAAAGTATCTGTTAAAAAAGTAGAAGACACGTCCAACTAACATGAATAATCTGTAAGAAAAGAATTCAATATAAAATTTGAATATATTCCATATTAAAACAGAGTTTAACGTTTATACATACATATAAATATAGAACATTTCTATTAATCCACATGTTGAAACAAACTATAGGTTGAGGATAGCTTAAAAAGAATCGTGGGGTACATTGTTAAAAGAAAATCATATCGAGCCCCATTGTATAATAGGCTAAATTTTGATAAAAGCTTCACAGCTTATGTCAAGGGACGTCGATAGCTCGACTTTAGGCCTCGACAAAAGCTATGCTCAATATACATTGTTTATTTTTTGCCTCGATGAGTCTTAATAACCATCGTAGGGTACATCAAGAGCTTGACTTTAGGCCTCGATGGGTATTAAGCTTTAAGACTTGAGACTCAACATTATTTAGTGTTTGTCGAAAGATGTCGACGTATAAATTTTGGCCTCAACAAATACTTTATATTAACTGTTTATCCCTCAACACTTACTTTAGGCTTACCTCTAATCCACTTCGAGGTTGAAACTAAGCCTCAACAGAATATATATATATATATATATGATAATGTAATCTAACATACACTTATCTTTTATACCTCTACAAACTTTTATAGAATCATAGTTAACTGCAAAATTTAATACAAAAACAACTTATACAATTACATACTTCTTCAAAAACCATAGTTAACGCTAAAACATACACAGAAACTACCAATCATAATAACTTCTAACTACATCTTTTTATCTTCGGCATGAAACTTATCATCTACAACCTATCTCTGGTTCATAATGAAACTCATATCAGAATATAATGAGAAAAATAGTAAATACAAATGGTCTTGTTTTACTTATATATCTCTTTAAGTAGTTATCTTTGAAGACTCGATGAAAACACAACCAAAACAACACTTATGTTTCTCTTGTTTTTCTCCTTTTTTTTATAGACACACACACATACTTATATATATACATATACACTCACAACATTAAACTCATAACATTATACTCTATTTGCTAGACAATATTTACTCATACACTTTAAAAATCTATTTATCTTATAAATCTACTTAAATCATCACTGTATCACTTCATCTTAGTAAAACAAGATTTTCATAAACATAAGAAAAAAAAAAACAGAAAACAATCATATTGGCATATCAAACTTGCCACAAACAAGCTTAACTTGGAAGTGGAAACTGGTTGGAAATTTTGATAAGGAAATTTAAACTAAAATCGTGTAAAATTTATGATAAATTTACTTTATTCTTTTTCTCCAAAACAAATTTTTCTTTTAGGGTCTGTTTGAAATGACACTTTTAGGCTACTAAAACAAATTTACGTATCTGATGTTTAATTTATCAGAATTTTGTAATTATCCACTATCTATTTTATTGACTTTTGAAGCTACCAAAAAAAATATATTTTTTTTTATATCTTGGGCTTGGGCTTAATTTTAATAAAATATGTTCTAAGTCTAATCTATATTATGAAAGCATAAGTTTTAAATTCACATACTACAAATGATATAATACTGACAAAAATTCACATTCTATGTAAAATTCAATATAATTAATAATTCATACTGACTTTTCACATTCTATGAATTTAATTATTTAATATTAAACTCATATTTTAAGAACAAAAAACATGTACATATAAATTAAATTAAGCATAATGTTTAAGGTATTTTAAAGGTATTAAAATTAATTTTTCATTCAAAATTTAAGAACCAACACTTAGGAGCACCATACACATTAGACTTCATATCATTCTATAGAAAAAAAAAAAAAAAAGCAAAACAATAAAACAATTTAAAATAGGTAACATGAAAATACTTGAAATCATTCCATGACCTTCCATATTTGCCCTTTTGTATAACTTATATAGTATCGATTTTTGAAATCAATATGGATGATTAATTTCCGCCTCCACTGTATATTACTTTTAACGTTCGGTTGGATTCATTCTTTTTGTTAAACGATCATGCTGAAATCAATAAAAAACGAAAAAAAGAAGTTTAGAATCTACTAGCTTTTCAACTGGTGTTTGTTTTAATTTTTTTATTTCATTCTTTTTGCTAAAAGATTATGCTGAAATCAATAAAAAAACGAAAAAGAAAGGTTTAGAATCTAATTTGGTTTTTGAGTAGGTTCTGTTTTAATTGTTTAATTTTCATTTGTATCAAGTATCTGTATCTAATTAGTATTTATATTTTGTTTGATAGTAAAAACATTAATTTTTTATCTATAAATTTTTTCTTACTAAATAGTCTATTTGGAGAAAAAAAAAAAAACAGAATGATCATAAACCAATAAATCAAACAGGATATAAAGCATCATCCGGGGAAAATGGCAAAACCATGGAGGAAACATTATTTAATCATAAGGTCAACAACAATTTCGGGACGAAATTCAACATACACATACTCTATCTTGATCTTCAATATGACCTTTTAGGACCTTTTATTTTTTAAAGTTTAGATTTCATAAACTATTGATTTTCTTTAAATAACCACACTTAATGCTAATTGTTAATAACTGCGTATAAATTACCTTTTTATTTTGAAATTGTGTGATTCTTGCATAATTTTCCCATGCAATGGAATCAATATTTCACACAGAGTCCTTGTTTACGTGGTCCAGATTTTCGAACAGTACTATTGATCGACCAGAATGAGGGAAGTCTAATAATTTAAGTAATAAGGTTTTATTCCTGTGATTTAAATAATAAGATTCAATTATCGGAAATATGAGAACAAAACGTCTTCTATCCTTGTAAATCTTTTAAGCAAGTATAAGCCCACTGGATCGAATTTGTTCTAACAAATGAAAAAATAAGAAATAAAAAAGTGGTGGGGTTATGTATGCCCATCTTTACCAAACAACCTCCCAGTCCCACCACTAGTCTAAGTTGGGCGGACTTTGAGTTGGTCATGTTTTTGTCTATGCATCTTCACATCATACATTATTAACGTTTTGCTGAGGTCAGTCTCTTCTGGATTACCTTTGCATTATCTACTATAAACATCATGAGCTGTCATATAAAGTCTGCATAGCTTTATCGAAAGAATCAATAATTTAGACAACGCCTTTACCCTAAATCCTATCTCCAAATATATATATATATATATATAATAGCATTTGGCATCTACAAAGCGAAAGAATATAGAGGCCCACTCCAACTCCTAAAAGTTTGTTTTTTCCTTTCTTTTTCTTTTTCTTTTTCTTTTTCTTTTTTATTGGCCCTTTAAATCAGATACAGACACACGGGACGAAGCAACTTTGATTATCCCCTATGATAAATATAGTACGCAAAACTTGTGTAAAAGAACAAAAAATATTAAAATAGATACATCATTGTGTAAAATATAAACTTTGTATTTGGAAAACTAAATGATTAACTAAATGGATGCCCATGTTAAATATCGATAAAAGGAAGAGATTTATAAAGTTTATATAAAAAATCTGGATTCATTATCAAAAGGTTTGAATTATTATTATTATTTTTTTTTACAAAAAAGCAAATAAAAATGAAACTAATTTTAATGGTAAAAGTTGATCTAGACCAACTTGAGTTAGTGTATACTTTTTATCACGCTCCGAGAGGTATCATAAACGTGACAGTCCGTCGTACACAACACTAAAAGTCTAAGAATGATTATCTCAGTCACGCAAAAGCTTCTATATCATGTACAAGGCATATATCACAAATAAGACATACATCACAACCAAGGGAACGCATCGAAGTAGCACAATTACATTGATAATAATTAAGTAATAAGGTAAGAAGAATACTTATCATAAAACATAAACGTGGTAAATTACAATTCTTAGGGATATTACTCTTTGTTCTCAAGTCAAAATAAATACATTACTTAGAAAATTTCAAAACACTAACGTAGCATACATTATATATAAGGAACCTTACAAAGTAACTTCATCCTATGTTCCCATTATCTTCATAAAAGTTTAACATCCTTTCATGACTTCCTCAATGTCATGATCTTCAATTTAAGCCACGGGTATACCTGTTTCAACAAAATCTATGAGTATCAAGCTTACAACTAGCTTAGTGAGGTATTCCTTTTCATTCACCATGGTTTTAAACAAGTTCATTTAAATTTTCACGTATATACAATGCATACAATGCAACTATCATGTGATTTCATAAATATATATACTTGTCCGGAAACCATATATAGAACGGATTTACCTCTCCGTATCAAAGGTTAGAGAATTGTTGATGAAGATCCTTGACCTTCTACTGCTAGTCTATACCCAAAGCATTCTGTTGGCTCAGCTCTGAATTTAGAGTTGCATTCTCCGAGCGATTTGGATTCTCTAGGAAGGAACATGGCCTGTGTCCCAAGACAATAACAGCCAATCCAACTCTACGTGTAGGAGTAACAGCCTTCCGAAAGAAATATAACTCGATGGATGCTATGCGTGAGCGTTTTATTTTTCTTAAGCCAAACCTTATTAAGGTTTATTGGGGACGACGATCAATCAATTTAGTAAACAATAAGCAGTCACACAAGTAAGTAAACAAAACACTTAAACAAGCAATTTAAAGTTGCGATATTATTAATTCTCATTTCACACATAAGCATAGAATCACATATATACATATTCTCGGATTCCCCATACATATTCATTTTCATATCTTCTTAGTATACTAATGCTATTACTTTACAAGCACAAGCAATGTAACGAAATTAAGAGGAAAAACTCACTCGTCTATTTGCAATCTTCTAGTCGTAGTAATCCTTAGGAAGGTAATCTCGTATCCTTCTTCACCTAGACAAAAGAAATACCCAGGATGAATATTTTGTAGAAATTCTACTTAAACTTTCTAATTCTATTTCTCTATGTTCATCAAAATCACATAGAATGAAATTCCAATTTAAAATGGCCATAACTTGCACATTTTAACTCGGAATTTCGCATATAATATACTAATTTCTATCTATTCGAAAAGATATATCCATTTCTAATGTTATTTTTATCATATGAGGTAGTTTGGGTTCCGAAACTGTAGGTACAGATTCTATAACGCCCTAACCTGAAAGCATAACAACCCGCAGTATCCTCTCTTATATAGGACACGAAAAGGCTCTAATATCCACAAATTTGCATATTTACCTGTAAAAACACAAGATTGGCCACTGCGGATCATCCAACAAAATGAAGATAAGATAGACAAAGAGCTGGGCGGATATGAAGAGACGTATGCCCGAGTTTGAAGTTAGGGACCATGTGTACTTGAAAGTAAATCCCATCAAGAGTATTTACCGAGTTCGAGCACAAGGAAAGCTAAGCCCACAATATGTTAGACCTTTTGAAGTGCTTGAAAGAGTAGGAGATCTTGCTTATCGTCTGGCACTCTCTCCTAACCTATATGGAATTCACAATGTATTCCACGTATCAGTTCTACGGAAACATGTAACAGATCCTACCAGAATTGCAGAACTGGAACCAGTTCGGTTGAAAGAAAATCTCATATACGAGGAGCACCCGATTCAGATCCTAAATCATAAGGTGTAGAAACTTCGGAACAAGGAAATCAGTATGTGAAGATTCTATGGAGAAACCACTCTGAGAAACAACCTGGAGGCTGAAAGCGACATACGCCAGAAGTATTCGAGTTTGTTCAGAGAATCAGGTATGAACTTTAAGTTTTGAGGACAAAACTTTCTTTAAGGGGGGTAGATTGTAAACCCCTGAAGTTTTGGATTCAAATTAAAGCTTAAAACCCTAATTAGAAGTCAACCGGATTTCTAAAGTAAAAAAAAACCCTAGTTTACCATAACCGCTTAAGTCCGGCATCACCGTTTAAGAAACCCTAAGAGAGTAAGAAAAAGTTTAGTGAGTAGAATAGTTCATAATTATTTAAGGTAGCCTAAAAAGATCAGTTTAGTAAAACCGAAACGTTTTGAACCCGATCAGGCACAGTTCTTGAAAAACGTGTCTCGGGGCTCGGGATAGTAAAAATATTTCAAATATACCGTTAGACTCGTAAAAATATAAGATTTTCAAAATTATCAATTTCATAATTTTTCGATAGCTAAAAATATCAGATATCTCATTTATACGCGTATTTTCTTACTACCGGTATTTAATTGTCAAGTCTACTTTATATTACACTATTTACTACTATTCTACACTATTTATCTATTTTTACTTTTTTTTTACAACCTACTCTTACAACCCATACACCTATTTCTTACACATTTTTATTTCTAATACAACTTCACATCTTTCATATCTTACTTTTAATTAACAAAAAATACAAAAAATAATTTTTCTCTCCCTCTCTCCACATGATGCGACGGCCCCCTCTTTCTTTCTCTTTAATTGTTTTATTTTTCATTTATTTAATTAACACAAATTATTTCCCACATTTTCCTATAAATACCCTCTCATACTTCCACTTCTTTCACACTTCTCTTCTACTAAAGTTACTATACTAAAATCTCTCCAAGAATTTCCTCTCAAGAAGCTCTTCCAAGATTAGTGTTTTTTAGGTAAAAATTTCTTCAAGAATTTCATATGTTCATCTACTTAGTATGAGTTTTGTGTGTGTTTTCTAAAACCATGAAGGTTAAAAAAGTAACAATAAGTTCATACTTGTTTTTGTTCATAATCTACTTTCCTTATGTTGTTTTTATGTTCATAACTATCTAATATATCTATATAACTATATATATTATTTAGAGCATATAAGCTCATTTGTTTTGCAATTTATTTACTTTCTTGCAATTTATTTACTTTCATGTTATTTTTAAGACTAGTCTTTCTAGTCTTAGACTTGTCCTCATCAAGTCAAAACATTTTCTTTTTCTTTTGGAACTAGTCTTTTCTTAGTCCCGGGATACCTTGATGAAGCTAAGGTTCCAATACTTGATTTATTTTCTTATTAGCTTATTCTTTCAAGTTATTATGTTTCTTTATGTTTTCATAACTTTATGATTCATATTCATGCATGAACATAATGGTTTTGTCTCAACAAAATAAATGAATAAATGCTTTCTTAAAATAAAGATTTTTTTTCTAGAAATAAAAGTAGGAAATTAATGTTTTTCTAAAAACTAAGAAGTCATCTTAAACAAACTTAGAGGAGTTTATAAGGAATTTTAAAAAACATACATAACATTAAAAGGACTTTTTAAAGTAAACAAAGATTTTACAACAACTTCATCTTTTTTTTTTTTTCAAATGATAGAAATTCTTTTCATCAAGAAATTATTTCTAAATATAGAAGTGTTAATACTTTCAAAAAGTGTTGGAAGCTAAGTGTAGGAAATAAAAAATCATTCTTTAGGAATTTGAAGAAATTACGAAAGTAAAATTTAGAAAAAGAAAAGAGATACTCATTATAAACAAATTAAGATGATTTCAAAGCAAAATGAATATTCCAAAAGTTCTCAAGTTTCAAAATCTTTAAAGACTTTACTTTTTCATAAATTGAGACAACTTCATTAACTTCATACATTTGTTATGAGTCAATAAATATATGAATATACATTCCAAAAGTTTTTACAAGCTATTATATTACCTATCTCTTCAAATGAGCTTTGGATAAAAGAAGGAAAACAAGTTTACAAAAATTCATGGTGAATCTGTCCACCACTTTTTTGGAACCCAAACGACTTAGTTTGATGAAAATTAGTTTAGAAATAGATAGATCTTTTCGAATAAATAGAAAACGGTATATTATATGCGAAATTCCGAGTTAAAATGGGCAAGTTATGGCCATTTTAAGTTGGAATTTCCTCTTATACGATTTTACCGCGATTTTAAGAAAAGTTTAAGATCTTCAAGAATAGAAACTTCATGAAAGACTCATTTTGGGTATTTCATCTTGTTTAGGTGGAGAAGGACCCGAGATCACTTTTCTGGAGGATTACTTCGATTAGGATCTACCGACATAGAGTGAGTTAATTCTTGACTTAAGTTACATTTCCTTGTTTTGTGCTTGTATGTAGTAGCACTAGCAATTAAGAAAAAGATAAAATGAATAATTGTTGTGTGACTTGGAATTATGATTGATTGAATATGAGTTAAGAATATCGAAAGATTGTTTGATATATAAATTGTGATTCTTGTATTGATATGATGAGAATTGTGTTGATCGCCTTTAACTTGAACTAAATATTATTTGGTTAAATTTATATTGAAATCGATTCATGCATATCATACTTATGAGTCACATTTGTTTTACTACTATTCTTCGTGTGGGGAAACGAGGAAATGATAGTGGTAGCTGGTAGGAGCTGGAAAGTCTATATGGGCTAGTAGGAGTCGAAAAGTCTACAAGGCAAGCAGGAGCTGGTAAATCTGCAAATATTGATGGTCTTATGGGCCTGTAACCTCCCAACCCTCGACATGAAGGGCGTAAAATCCATGCTACACTTGATTTCCAGTTAATCATGTGTATTTTGTTTGTTCATATGATTGGTGCATTCTCATATGTTTGATTAAAATACTTGTATGAATTATGGAAATGTCTTATAGATGGAATTATCTCACTAAGCTAGTTTTGCTTTTACCCTTATAGCTTTTTGTTATAGTACGATTACTTTTGGTTGGCCCCAAGAAGCCCCGTATGCCAGGTACGAGTTTAAGCTACTAGGAGCTTTTGGGAGAAGCTTTATGTATTTAAGTTTTGAACATAGGCTTCTAGGAAAATCTCTATAGTAGGCTTATGTTATAGTTTTATTATTTTGGAAAGACTTCTAAAGTGGGGGAATGCCCTTAAGATGTAAAGATATTATTATGAAAATCATTTGTTTATTTATATAAGTTCTTGCTTGCTTTTATTATCTACTTAAATGTAATACCCCTGTGAGTCTCCTACTATCTTGGAAGCACGCCTTACATGTGATATCGAAGCTCCTACATGACTAAGGTTGTCATTGATTAGCTTTAATATTATATGCGGCGGACTACCACGTTTAGGGTATCCTCCGGGGCGTGACACAAAATCAGCTCATAACTCCCACAAACGAAATTTGAAAAGCGAGCTACAAGTGGAGTTGTGAGCAACCCTCTTTTCCTTTGTCATTCCTTCACTTGGATAGCTTTGAAGACCCTTTAGAACAGAGCATAACCTCTATTTTGCTCCCTATATTTTATCCAAGTATCAAACACATCATAAACCTCAATTCCCTCCTTCAAATAACATCAAAAGTCAAGCTAAATAGCTTTTGGTTTTGTCATAAACCAAGCTAAAATTCAAACTCAACAAGGTAAGAAATCTTAGTTAAAATTAGATAACTTCTAATATCGCTAAAAACTCATTATCCAACCTTTGATATAGGTTTGGTTCTTGTTAAGGAAGGGTTAGGTATCCTTTTCCACATCAAACCAAGGTAACTCCTAACCTAACATAATTTCTTGCTACATTAATGTGTAGATATTAGGTTGAAACGATGTAGTATGAGAGAAGGCTATGTTTTTGGGAAAAAGTAGTTATTCCATTGATGAATTCAACTAGATGAATTATTGTTGCATTAGAAATGCTTAGATGTTGATGACTAAGGAAACACCAACTTAGAAATGTTATAAACTTATGTTTAGAAAATTCGGATATAGGAATGAAGGAGCCAAAACCATGCTCAAATTTCAACTAAACTAGCTTAAATTTATGTTTAATTCCCCTAAGACCTAATATGAATATAAAACTTGATAAACCAAGCTTTAAAATGATTAGGAGTTCTACATTACAAGAAAAATAATATGAAAATTCATAGAAGTTACACATATTGATAATTTCACAAGTAGTGAATGGTCTAAGGAAAAGGATAAAAGCTTAGATGGTGAAATGAGATCCTCTAAATAATACAAATTCTAATTAAAGAGAACATATAAGGTTAACAAGCAAAGTAAAATAAATAAGAGACTACTACTAACAAGGACATTAAACAATGTAAAACTTGAATAGAAAATGAATAGAAAAATTTAATTAAGTTCATCTTAGATATGGGAATGAATGATAATTTAAATCAAAAGAAATTCGAAGAAACTAAATATTAAATGATAAATACCCTTTTTCTATAGAATCAACACCTTAGGAAACCAATATAAGCAATAAGAATTATATCAAATATCAACATAGGACACTTAGGCACTTATAGGAATTCAATATTTTATGTATAAGTATTATTGATGAATATTTTCATCTCAATAGGTAATTTTGACACTGTTGAGGACTTTCTAGTTGATTGCTACGACTAAACAATATGAGCAGGTGAGTAACTCAGACCTATTATATTGTTTGTGTGTATAGTTTAGCTGCATTATGTAACAAAAATAATAATAATGAACTCGTGTTGTACTTGGGGTTAAGGCATTGCTTGCTGTTTGAGTTACTTGTTTGCCAAATAATACTAAATAAAAGTGATAATGGAATGCTTGTGAATTTGTTATATGTATAGCATGTTAATTTTCTAAATGAAATTTGAGCACTTTTAACCTGACTAAAAATTATTGGGATTATAAATAAAATAAATATGCATTGCATAAATTGCATATATTGCATTTTAATTATGTGATAGCTTGCTACATATTAGAATTTTGTTTCTCTAGTAATGCCTGGTTTTTCTAAGCAAGAAGCTATTGGTTCTACACAAGATTACCTTTGTTCTGTCGGTTCCATGGGAAAAAACAGGTAATGAAGGATGCTGCCCATGGTATCGCTATGAAATATCTAACATTTAGTGGAGTTTCTAAGGCTTAAAACAAAAATGAGTGCTTAAAACAAAATTAACATAGATAACTATTGTGAAGATTGTGGCTTTCCTGTGTACTCAGTTTCTCCTGGGTAGGTGGATCATAGATCGGATTTCCTTCAACCCCGATGAGAGGGCATAAACCTCCATCCTGTTTGGATTCCGGATTGTCCAAGCTTGTAATTTGTCATATGATTGAATGCTACTGTAAACCCCTAATTTTTAGGGTAATATCAAGTTCAAACCTTAAACCGGAAAGTCAACCAGAAAACTAAAGTCAACAAATTCCCAGGAAACCCTAGTAGTTTGGATCCTGCAATCCAGTTGTCACGCCCCAAAGGGTATCCAAAATGCGACAGTCCACCACACTCAATATTTAAACTTAAGTATGACAACCTTAGTCATCCCATGAGTTTACATACCGGGTGTAAGGTGTACATGCACAAATTTTAGGATCACACTTTGAATCAAATAGTTTTAAGAAGGCATACAATAGCATTAAGAATAGAAATCACAACAAGATAAACGAGTTAGGTCTTTACAAAAGGTAAGGGGATATACCCCTGCCAAAATAATAACAGAAGTCTATCAAGTCTAAAACCATATTACAAACGTTAGGGTTTATGTTATAGAGATTTTCCTGGAAGTCCACGCTTTTAGCTAGGTCCCGACTTCTTCAAAAGCTCCTTCATCCAAAAGATAATCCTGTGAAAAGTGTTCTCTCGGAACAACAAAAAAAATGGGAACAACATAACAAAACTATCGGCGTGTAAGCTAATAGACTTAGTGAGGTTCATTCCCAAATATTTAATACTCAACAACAGTATATAACAGACAAGTTATTAGCAACCATATGAAATGCACAAGCAAATGATCATACAAGCATATGATTTTCCGGGAGCCATATGTGAATGGATTTACGCCCTCCATTCGGGGTTAGGATAGTCCATAAGACGTGCAATCATAAATTCCAATTTGAGTGGGGTGGTCCATAAGTCATGCAACCATCATCCCGATCTCTTTCTCTTAGTTATACAACCTCTGTTGTTTTATGGTTGTAGTTTTATGTGCCTACTCCACATCCATTAACTTAAGCGATCTCACATCCTTAATATTAACATAGGCCCTCTCGCCTTCCGCTAATATACTTTTGTCCCACCAAAGGTATACTAACTAATGCAATGTGACTCACTGCGTGATATGTATGTACAATTTATTCATATAGTCGTGGCATGTTAATTATGTAGATTAAATGTGATCATCGAGAATTTCAAACAATCCAAGTCTATACTAGCTCACACAATGATATTTACAACAAGTCTCGTCTTGATATGCTTATTATTCATTCAACCAAGATTAAATCACAACTCATCATAGTTTTACCTTTTCCTAATTCCAATGCCATTAGGATTACAAGCACATACATGAGCACAACTATTTAAGAAATGAGCTCACTCGGCCATGGAGAGAAATCCACTAGTCGTAGTAGTCCTCGGGGAGTGGAAATCTGTCCTCCAAATCACCTAAATACAAGGAATACCCTCAATGAGTATTTCTCATAAAATTCTAATAAACTTAACAATTCTATTTACTAAGTTCGTCAATTTTCGTCCAAGATGAAGTCCTAACTTAAAATGGTCATATCTAACTCAATTTAACTCGGAATTGTGCATATTATATATCGATTTCTATCTACTTTGAAAGATCTATCCATTTCATAAGTTAAAGCAAACATATAAGGTCGTTTGAGGGTCAAAAAACCACTGTACAGTAGGGTTACGTATTTCCAATTTTGAGTTCTTGATAAAAATTGTTACTTTTGTTCCATTTAATCTTTTTAGATCATCTTATATTGGTTCTACACTTGTAAAGAGAACTTCTAGCTAAACATAAAGAATTAAATACTTATATGATCATCAAGATATCATCCAAATGAAAATTCTAAGAATCTACCTTTGTAAAAACCGAAATTTTGAGTTGAAACTCATTTTCTTGTTTTGAGAAAAACCCTTTGCTAAAACTAACATGACTCAATGAAAATAATTTTCTTGTGTCACCTATTATCAAAGCATTCCATTTATGAAGTCTAAAATAAGGTTTTCAAAATTCATCTCTTCCAAAATCCGAATTTTCTTCTTGAGTTTTAGAATGAAAATAGGACCTAGACTTGTCTTTCACAAAACTCTCTATTTGAGAAATATCTTTTAAGAAAACTCATCTAAACTTATGAAAATCCAATCCTTAGAATATATACCAAGAGCCCTTTATATTTTTGTCTAAATCTTCATTTTGGGGTTAGATAATAGGTTTTAAAAATGGGTCTTTGGTTAGATCCGAATTTCCAAAAATTGGTTTTGAACATATCTCTTGATAAAATCCATCAAGACTCATGAAAAATCATCCTTTACATATCCTATCTTAAGTGTCTTCCATTCCTTATATAAAATCTTCATTTTTGAGTTGTAAAACATGTTGTTAAACCATGTCTTGGCCAAAATCTGAAAATGATATTTTTATTTGAAAATCACTTTTGATTCTTGTAAAGAGAAGTCTTGATGATATACATTCATTAAACCTTCATTTTCTCAACTAAAACTCTTATTTTGAGACTTGGAAGAGGGTTTTTAAATATAGGTTTTGTCAAGATACAAATTTCACTATTTTTATTGAAGTTCAAATCTAAGATCTACCCATAATATGAACATGAATATAAAAGAAGTACATGGTAGTAAGCTCTAAACCTAAGATCTAAACACAAACATAACCAAAGCTTCATAAAAGCTAGATCTACAAGTATAATAAAAATATGAAGATAATAAAGTCTTAAAGACAACAAATATAGCAATATTATTATAGACCATCAACAAGAGGAGTGTTTCAAAGTTTTGGCATCATCATCTCTAACCTTTAGGCATTATGGATAGTCTTTTGATGCATGAAACCTCCATATAATCAACCTATAGTGTCTATGAAAGCTTAAAAAGAAAGATTTACTCAAAGATCTTTAAGAATGGAGTGTGGAAGCAATAAATGGAAATGGGGGTAGCTTGTATTCTTGTGCAAGAACAAGGGAAAGAGAGGAATAAAGAGAGGAAAAGAGGTAGGGTTTGCAAAGAGAGAAAGTGTGTAAATGAAATATATTTAATAGAGAGAGGAGTGTATTAAATGAGTGTGAAATAAATGGGAAAAGAAAAAAATAAAAGGCAGAAATGGGGAGGGATTCACGTGAAATGCAAAGAGGAAAGAGAGAGTGTAGACAATTTGTAACTTAATTTTTTTGAAAGTGTAACTTGTTGTACTTAATGTGCTAATTAAATGAGGCTTTAATTCATTAAATAAAAAAAAGTAGCTGTTTTGAATAGTATGGTCAGCTGCCACACATTGAAAATGGAGTGTAGAATGAGTGAAAGAAAGCTTGAATAATGTATAGAAGTGACAATTGAAGTATACTTAAAGTATGGGTTGAAAAAGTGCTTCTTATTAGGAAAATATATAAAATAAAATTAAGAAAAATATTTTTAAATAAGTGGCAGAATTTTCATAATTAAAATTGAATAATTAATTGAATTATTTTAGTATTTCAACAAATATATTACCGGTACGATCAAAATATGCTTATATAAGCTATAATTGATATTTTTAGATTCCGAAAAATTATGAACTCGATATTTTTGAAATCCTTATGAAAATACAAGTCTAAAAATATTAAAGATATATTTTTAATTTTCCGAGCCCCGGGATATGCTTTCTATAAACAGTATCAAATTGGGTTCAAAATAAGCCGAAAATAATCCAATATGATATTTTTAAGAAATTAGATATTATGACGGACTATTCTACACACTTTACTAAATTTTTGAATTCTCAATTTACGAACATGGAATTTCCGGATCTAAACTGTAGGGTTAAACTTGAGATCTGTTGACTTAAGGTTTCCGATTGACTTCCCGGCTTAGGGTTAAGGCTTAGGATTACTTCTAACAACTAAGGGCTTACACTAGTATTCCTAAACCAAGGAGTTGAAATATGAGTAAAGGGTGTAGTTTGGTTCGTAATAATACTAAGATGCTTTAAAGGGTAAGATTGGCAAATTTTGATCTATTTCGAACTTGATCAGGTACAGACTTCGAAAAGCATGTCTCAATGCTTGAAATATCAAATATATGATATTAGTACCGTTAGACTCATAATTTCATAAGATTTTCAAATATATAGTTATATAATTTTTCGGGTTTTAAAAGTTACAGTTATAACATTTTTATCGTATTTTCATTACTGCCGGTACTTTAAATGTCAAATCTACTTTTTGAATTCTTCTACATATTCACAAGTATAACTACCCATAACCTATTTCTTACATCCTTACACCCTACTCTTACAATTACATCATTTTTCTTATAATTTACCTTTCCAATATAACTTTTATCATTTAAATTACTTAATTAATTTTGAATCTTACATAACACAACACATACAAACCCTCTCTCTCTTCCTCTTGAAAATCGACGCAACTCCCCTCCCATTTCCTCTCTCAAATTGTCTTATTTAATTTCTTTTAAACAACAAACCCTAATCCATAAGTCTATATATACCTCCTTGTACCCACTTCATTTCATTTTTCTCTCTTTCTTCCTTTCACTTCAGAAAAATTTTTGCAAAATTATCTCTCTCTCTCCTCTTTCAAAACCTGAACCCCCTCCCTCTATACACACACATTTGTTTTTATTTCAAAGTTTCTTACTCTATACAACCAATAGGTAATAGATCTATACCTTAGTATCTTAAAAACATGTAATGGCAAGTTCATTCATGTGTGATTCCACATAAAAATCCCATGAGCTTCAAGCTAGGGATGTGGAAACACTTGAACATGAGATCCTTGCCATCACAATGTTTTAGATCTTGTTATTTGAGTTATCTTGCTATTATCTTGTTTTATTTTCAAGTTAGGTTGTTATTGCTAATGATTTGTGCATATATTCATCATTCACATAACCATCATAGTGTTCATGCATTTATAACTAGTATACTAAACTAGATCTAGTTGTTTTAAGTTCATAAATGCATCAGACTTTTGTTTCATGTTCTTAAATAACTTGTAATAGATTGATGATAGTAGAAAAGTATTAGAAAGCTCAAGATGTATTTTGGTTTCAACAAAAATAACTTTTGAAAATTTGGATAAAATAGGAACCATATTTAGAAAAGCTATTTTTCAACTTTAAAATATGTATTTTTCATTTAAAATGAAGAGCTTAGGCAATAGATATCATAAATGAATAATCTTGATGAGAAAAGCTTAGATCTACTAACAAATATTTTCAAAACAAAGGTAAGTTTATGAAAGTTATATTTCAATCTCAAAAATAAGTTTTAAATTTGTAATAAAAGAAGCTTGAAATGTAAACACCCATTTTTTAACATCAAAACAATATTTTTATTAAAGAAATGGAAGCCTTAAGGGGTACGTTTTGTAAACCCCTAAAATTTTGAGATCAATTAAGCTTAAACCCTAATCAAAAGTCAACCGGAATCCCAAGGTCAACAAAACCCTAGTCTTTTGTAACCGTTCAAGTCTGGCATTCCCGTTTAAGCAACCTTAGGAAAGTTAGTAAGAGATTAGTATGTAGAATAGTTCGTAATAACCTGAGAAAGCTTAAAAATATCAGATTAATTAAACCGTGATTCATTTTGAGCACAACCGGACACAGTTTTCGAAAAGCGTGTCCCAGGGCTCAGATTAATAAAAATATTCCGAATATACCGATAGACTCGTAAAAATATAAGGTTTTCATAAATATTAATTTCATAATTTTTCGGTAACTAAAAATATCGGATATCGCAATTATACGCATATTTTCTTACTGCCAGTACTTAAATTGTTATGTTTACTTTACATTACACTATTTATTACTATTCTACACTATTTATCTATCTTTACTTTTTCTTACAACCTACTCTTACAAACCATACCTCTATACTCTTACAATTTTCATTTCCAATACAACTCACATCTTGCGTATCTTACTTTTCATTAGCAAAAATACAAAAAAAATAAATTTCTCTCTCTCACACTCTCCAAATTTGTGCCGGCCACTCCTCTTCCTCTCCTCCATTTGTTTTATCTTTCAATTATTTAATTAACACAAATTTCCTCCACATTTTCCTATAAATACTCCCTCTTTCTTCCACTTCTTTCACACCTTCCATACACAAAAATTACTCTCTCAAATTCTCTGCAAGAATTCTCTCCCAAAGTTCTCTCAAGTTTAGTTTTCTTAGGTAATATTTTTTCAAGTTTCCTTTATGTTCATTTACTTAGTATGAGCTTACTGTGTGTTTTCTAAACCATGAAGGTTAAAGAAAGCAACAATAAGTTCATACTTTGTTTTTGTTCATAAATCTAATTTCTTTTATGTTGCTTTTATATATATATTTAACTAAATATATCTATGTAGCTATATATATCTTTTAGAGCATATAAGCTCATTTGTTTTGCAATTTATTTACTTTCCTTGCAATTTATTTACTTTCATGTTGTTATAAGACTAGTCTTTCTAGTCTTAGACTTGTTCTCATCAAGTCAAAACATTATCTTTTTCTTTTTGGGACTAATCTTTTCTTAGTCCCGGGATACCTTGATGAAGCTAAGGTTCCAATACTTGATTTATTTACTAGCTTTTTTCTTTAATTATTATGTTTTCTTATGTTTTCATAATTTTATGATTCATAATCATGCATGAAAATTTTGATTTTGTCTCAACAAGATAAATAAGGAAAAGTTTTCTTATAATAGAAATTCTTCTCTAAAAATAAAAGTTGGAAGTACTTTTTCTTTACAACTTAGGAATTTGTCTTAACAACCTTTTCTAAGAAATCTAGAGGAGTTCATAGAAACTTTTGCAATACATACATGAAAAGAAATTCTTGAGTAAACAAAAAGTTTTACTAAACTCTACTTTTTCATCAAATACTAGTTGAAAACCACCAAGAGTTTCTTTTCATAAAAATGGAATGATATTAAGAAACAAGGAAATTATTTCTACAAATATAAAGTTGTTATTATTAGAAACTAAGCTTAGAAAATAAAATCATTCCTTGGGAATTTAAAAAGACTAACGAAATGAAATTAAGGAAAAGAAAAATACTCATTTAAAATAACTTGAGATATTCTCTAGCACAAATGAAAGGAATTTTCAAAAGTTCCACTTTTCCAAAACTTTTAGAAAACTTTACCATTCCAAAAATTTTATGATTTGATACAAATTCATTAGTTTCATGCACTTGTTATGAGTCAATAAATATATGTATATACATTTCAAAGGTTTTACAAACTATTATAATAACTATCTCTTTAATATGAGCTTTTGTTAAAAGAAGGAATTCAAGTTTGTTGAAAATTCGTGGTGAATCTGATTACCACTATTTCGAAACTCAAATGACTTAGTTTGATGAAAATAGTTTTAGAAATAGATAGATCTTTTCGATTAAGTAGAAAACGGTATATAATATGTAAAATTCTGAGTTAAAATGAGCAAGTTATGGCTATTTTAAGTTGGAATTTCCTCAAATCCGATTTTACCGCGATTTTAAGATAGATTTAGAATTTTCAAAAATAGAAATTCTATGAAAGACTCATTTTGGGTATTTCATCTTGTTTAGATGAAGAAGGAACCGAGATCACTTTCTTGGAAGACTACTTCGATTAGGAGCGATCGACATGGAGTGAGTTAATCCTTTACTAGTTGCATTTCCATGTTTGTGCTTGTAAGTAGTAGCACTAGAAAATAAGAAAAAGATAAATGAACAATAATTGTGTGATTTGAATTTATGATTGGTTGAATATAAGTTAAGAATATCGAAAGAGAAATTGATGAATAATTTATGATTTCTTGCAATGATATGATGAATATTGAGTTGACCGTCTTTAACTTGAACTTGATATAAATGGAATAACCTTATTGAAAAAGATTCATGCATATCATATTTGTAAGTCACATTTATTCACTACTATTCTTCGTGTGGGGAAACGAGGAGTTGGAGTGGTGTCTAGTAGGAGCCAGAAAGTCTACATGGGCAAGTAAGAGCCGGAAAGTCTACAGGGTGAGTAGGAGCCAGTAAATCTACATATATTGATGGTCGTATGGGCCTGTAACCTCCCAACCCCGAGATAGAGGGCGTAAAATCCATGCTACACTTGGTTTCCGGTTAATATTGTGTATTTTTTTTTGCTTATGTGATTGGTGCATTTTCATATGATTGTTTAAATACTTGTTTGATATATGGAAATGTTTTGTAGATAGGAGTTATCTCACTAAGCTAGATTTTCTTATACCCCTATAACTTTTTGTTACAGTATGATTACCTATGGTTGGCACCGAGGAGCCCCGTATGCCAGGTATGAGCCAAAGCCACTAGAAGTTTTTCGGAGAAGTTATATGTAATTAATTTTGAGCATAGACTTCTAAGGAAATCTCTATAGTAGGCTTATGTTATAGTTATATATACCTTGTTAATGGTTTAGTTAAACAAGACTATTTCAGACGGGGGAATGCCCCCAGGAAGTTGTAAGAGATTATTATCCAAATGAATATTCTATGTTTATTTATATATTATTGCATGCTTTTATTATCTACTTAAATGTAATACCCCTGTAAGTCTCCTACTATCTTGAAAGCACGCCTTGCATGTGATATTGAAGCTCCTACATGACTAAGGTTGTCATTCATTAGCTTTAATATTATATGCAGTGGACTACCACGTTTAGGGTAGCCTCCGGCGCATGATAGGTTTGATTAGAAAATGGTTTTTGAAAAACTAAATGAGTCTTACAAAGAAAACAAACTCAAATGAGTTTTTCAAAATTTAGATTTGAAAATAACCATTATTTAAACACCTATTTCCAAGTGTCAAAATGATAATTTTATAGGAAAAAATGGAAGTCCTGGGGGATACATGTAATAAAGACCTAATTTTGACAAAAATAAGAGAGGTTTATCAAAATATAATCTTAGAACAATAAATGGTTTCCAAGAATAGGTGAAACAATGTTTTTATTCTTTAAAATTTTGTAAAATTCATACTTAGGCAAACCACTAATTTAAACATCTATTTTCTAACCCCAAAATGAAGGTTTTTATTAAAATAATGAAGGTGATGGCTATATAGGTCATCAAGGTTAAGTTTTGATAAAAACAATGTGATTTTTCAAGAAAGAAAACCACCTTTCTTAAGTCCAGTAAATTTCAAAAGTTTTGCAAAGTAAAAGTTTTTCGAAAGAATTCTTGATACTATATCATTAGGGATATACATATAGATAGTTCATTCCATGAGCTTCATGATAATAGCTTGTAGGTATTGCGTATAGACATGAGGCACTTGTAGAGACAAAGTTAGAAAAGTAAGGTCATATACTTCTTATTTGATAGTATCTAAGTACATGAGAAATTAGAAATTCCCAACATTCATGAATCATGTGTGGTATTGAGTTATATACGCATATAATAGAGTCCTACAAAAATAATGATAGCTAAGTATCTATCAAAGCCTTAGTATAATGTTTGATTTGAAATTAGAAATTGAATTGTGGAATGGGAATTCGTATAGTATTCTATACCCTATTGTTCATGGACCAACCGACCTCATTTGTTCAAAATAACTCTAGAAATAGATAGCTCTCGTCGAATAGATAGAAATCGGTATATAATATGCGAAAGTCCGAGTTAAAATGACCAAGTTATGGCCGTTTTAAGTTGGAATTTCCCTTTAGAAAAATTTTGACGAACTTGATAGAATAGAATTTATAAGTTCATTCAAACTTCATAGAAGTACTCATTAACGTTATTTCTTTTGATTAGGAGACTTAGGAGATGGACTAGACCTTCCGGAGGACTATTACAATTAAGTGGATTTCCACGCCATGGCAAAGTGAGTTCATTTCTTAAATAGTTGTGCTCATGTATGTGCTTGTACTCGTAGTGGCATTAGAATTAGGAAAAGATAAAATTGTGATGAGTTATGATCTAATCTTGATTGAAGGAATGATATGTATATCAAGACGAGACTTGTTGTAAAATCATTGTATGAGCTATTATAGACGTGGATTGTCTGAAATTCTCTATGATCACACTTAACCTACATAATTATCATGCCACGATTATATGAATAAACTGTACATGTATATCTCGTAGTGAGTCACATTGCATTAGCTAGTATACCTTTGGTGGGACAAAAGTATTTAGCGAAGGTGTGGGGCTTGTGTTAACATTAAGGATGTGAGATCGCTTAAGTTAACAGAAGTGGGGTAGGCACTTGAAACTTCCACAATAAAATAACAGATGTTGCATAACTAAGAGAAAGAGATCGGGATTATGGTTGCATGACTTATGACCACCCCACTCAAGATTGGAATTATGATTGCATGACTTATGGACCACCCCAACTCCAAATGGAGGACGTAAATCCATTCACATATGGCTATCGGAAAGTCATATGCTTGTATGCTCCTTTGCTTGTGCATTTCATATGGTTTTTAATAACTTGTCTGTTATGTACTGTTGTGGAGTATTAAATATTTGGAAATGAAACTCACTTAGCATGTAAGCTTATACCCCAATAGTTTCCTGTTGCAGTATGAATATTTATGGCTATCTCTGAAATGCCACTTTCCTCAGGTACAGCTTTTGGACTCTAAGGAGCTCTTTGATGAAGTCCGGACCTAGACGTAGGCATAGACTTCTAGTTGAATCACCTAAATTTGTATTTGATGGATGTTGTAAGAGACTTTTGAGAACTTAAGAACTCTTAATATTTTTGAAGGGGTATGCCCCTTAGATCATGTAATAGATTAAATCTAGATATAATTGTTATGATTCACATTCTTGTTGCTATGTATGTCTCCTTAAACTATTCGAAGCAAAGTGTGGTCCCTATATGTTGAATATGAGCCTTACACCCGATGTTCAAACTCATGTAGAGACTAAGGTTGTCTTACTTGAGTTTAAATATCGGGTGTGGCGGACAATCGCGTTTAAGGTATCCTTTCGGGCGTGATAGCTACATTACATATGTTTGATAATAACTTGCTTGTTATGTGATATGTTTTAGTTATTCACTGAGCCTGTGATTTATGCTCACACTCATACAATCCTTACAAGTTGACTCAACAAACCAAGGTCGAAGATAATAAAAGATATAAGAAGCAAATAACCATAATAATAAGGTCAAGTATTGGGAGCCTAAGCTTCATCAAGGCTTACTAAAACTAATAATAGACTAGTTTCAAAAATAAAAGAGAGAAGAAAGAAAAGAAATAGCATGATAATAAGAGCAATATTAAAAGAGCATAATAATAACAAAAGTATAATATATGAACAAGAACAAAACATGAACATTTTGTTACTTTCTCAACCTCTATGGGTTTAGAGAGCATACACTATGTTCATGCTAAGTTACATGAACATAAAGAACAATCTAATATCAATATCATATCATAAAATTTATGTATGAATAAGAAACAAGTATGAACATATTGTTGCTTTCCTAACCTCCATGGGTTTAGAAAACACACACTATGTTCAAACTAAGCAACATGAACATAAAGAAAGCTTGGAATTTTTTTACTTATAGTAGATGAAAGTAGAGAGAATTTTGTGGAGATAATTTTGGAGAGATTTTGAGATAATTTTGGTAGTCAAAAAAATGTGTGAAAGAAGTGGAAAGAAGGGATGGTATTTATAGAGAAAAGTGGAGGGTAATTTGTGGTAAATAATTAAGTTAAAAATAAAACAAATATAAGTGAAAGAGGGAGGGGGCCAACGCCATTCATAGAGAAGAGAGAGAGATTTTTTTTTTTTTGTATTTTTATTAACGAAAAATAAGATGTGAGAGATATGAAGTTATATTGGAAATAAAAATTGTAAGAAAATAGGTGTATAAGTTATCAAAATATGTAATAAAGAAAAGTAAAGAGAGATAAATAGTAGTGAATAGTAATAAATAGTAAACAAGGCAATTAAAGTATAGATAGTAAAGAAAATAAAGCAAAAAGTATGTATTTGATATTTTAGTTATCAAAAAATTATTAAACTATTATATTAAAAATCCTTATATTGTTACGAGTCTAACAGTTTTATCGAAATATTTTTCATGTTCTACGTGTTCACACTCTAATTTTGAAAACTGATCTCGTTTGGGTCTGAAACGAACTTAATTTTGCCAAATTTGATCTTTTATATTCTGTAATATAATTATGGACCATTATAAACCCTTAAATTTTTATGCCAAGTCTTAAGTTCAAACCTTAGAACCAGAAGTCAACCGAAAACTCTAAAGTCAACAAAACCTATATTAAACCCTAGAATTTAAATACGACAATCCTACGCTCTTAAACCCTAAATAATGGAATTGAGATAATTTTGGATAATAGTTTATAATAATATAGAGAAACTTAAAAATATCATATTCACAAATTTTTTGTGTGTTTCGAATCCAAATAGGATCAATTTTCGAAAAACATGCCTCAATATACCTGTAAGCCCTCGTTTTCTTAGCAAACCGAATTCGGCTCAGAAATTGATACCGAAAATCGAAACCCTAAAAGAATACCCTAAGGCTAGTTTGGGACTTAGGAACCCTAAGTTCGGCAATACTAAGAATGAAACCCTAGAACAATAAAAATGAGTTAGCTTTAGAATATAGTCCTAAATAATATATCAAAATATAAAAGATCAGATTTTAGAGAAATTCATTCGTTTCAAACCCAATCAGGATCTGTTATCGAAAACCGGTCCCCGGGACTCGAAAATAGAAAAATATTATATAGTACTCTTTAGAAGAAAAATTTAATAAGGAATTCAAAAATATCATTATAAGAATTTTTCGAATTATAAAAATAACAGTTATAACATTTTATCGTATTTTCATTACTATCGATAATTTAATTGTTTAATCTACTTTTTGATTTCTAATCATATTATTCACTAAGTACAACCAACCTATACCCTATTCTTACATCCTTACAACCTATTCTTACAATTTTACATCATATCCTTTATAATTTACTTTTCCAATACATTTTATTACTTAAATTATTTTATTAAATTTGAATTTTATTATACAAAACAAACTCACACATCTCTCTCTCCTTCTAGCTAGAACCAGCGCCCCATCCCCCTACCACCCCACCCTCTGCCTTTTGTCCTCCCTCTCAATTGTTTTATTTTTCTTCATTATATAAACACCTTTATGCCTTTACGTTTTTACTTTTTTTTTCCATCTCAAAAATCAAGCTTTGAAAATTTTTCTCTCCTCTCTCTCCCTGTCCTAATGCCGTAAGCCTCCCCCTCCCTTACACACACACACACACACACACACACTTTTTCCTTCAAGTTTTCTTACTCCACACATTGAATACGTAACAGATCTAAACCCTACCACAAATAAAACATATAATGGCAAGATCATACATGTATGGTTCCATCAAAATCTCCATAAGCTTTATGCTAGAGATGTGGAAATACTTAAGCATGATATTCTTGCCATCATAATGTTGTGGATCTTTACATTTAAGTTGTTTTAAGCTATTATTTTGCTATATTATTGCTCTATATTGTTCATATTGATATTTTTGTGCATATACTCTATTACTAACCTCATCTCCATAATATTCATCGTGCATTGGCATCCAGGACATGAATAATGTAATAGATCTATTTGTTTTAAATATATAAATGCCATATATATTTGTCTTATGTACATAAAAGACTTGTAGTAGCATGATAATAATGGGAATATGCCAAAAAGTTCAAGATCTATTTTAGTTTCAACAAAAATAATTTTTGGAAATTCAGATGGAAAAAGACACCTATTTTGAAACCTCTTTTTCAACTTCAAAGTGATGATTTTATATTACATATGAATGGCTTAAGGAATGGGTATCATAAAGGAATGATTTTGGTGAGTTAAGCTTAGTTTTACTAAGACATATTTTCAAAATAATAAAAGGTTACCAAGTTAAGTTACATCTTGTTTCAACCCCAACAAGAACTTGAAATTCGTAACTTGGGTGAGTTGTTAAGTAAAAACCTATTTTCCAACTCTAAAACAAGAGTTTTATTAGATAAATGGAAGCCTTAAAGAATAGATTTGATTAGGACTTAATTTTAGAAAGATTAAATGAGTTTTACCCAAGAAACAATCTCAAAAACAAATCACAAAATTCAGATTTGGAAATGACCCACACTTAAATACCTATTTCCAAATTCCAAAATGAGGATTTTAATTAAAAAAAAAGCCTTAGAGAATAGATGTAGCAGTCTTAATTTTGACAAGAATAAATGGATTCTATCAAAGCATAATCCTAAAACAAAGGAAGGGTTCAAAACATAAATCAAACACTATTTTCATTCCTTATAATTTTTGTAAAATTCGTAATTAGCCAAAACCCCTATTTAAACATCTATTTTCCAACTTCTAAATGAAGAATTTTATTAAAATAATGAAAGTACTAGGCATATAGGTCACCAAGGCTTTAATTTAGTAGAAACAAGGGTGATTTTGCAAGAAATAAACTAGTTTTTCTAAAACAAGTATTCTTGAAATTTTTGCAAAGTAAAAGTTTACTAAAATTTCTTTTTAATCAAATATCATCAAGAATATATATATAGATAGCTCATATCATGTCATTGATGATAATAACTTGTTGCTATTGCATATGCATATAATATACTTGGTAGAAACAATGGGAATTTCACAAAACAAATTCGGAAATGCTATTTTTAGCTCCTGATCAGATCTGATCCGAGCTTTTCAAGACCCAAAAGTTTTCAAAACTTAGGAATAACATCATAAATAGATAGATCTTTCAAAGTAGATAGAAATTGACTGCTTATTTGCGATGTTCCGAGTTAAAATGACTAAGTTATGACCATTTTAAGTTGGAATTTCCATTTACCACGAAAATTACAAACTTAAAAGTTTTTATTTAATAAGTTGAAATTAGTTATGGTTTGGAATACTCATTGGGGCATTTCTTTCGTTTATGTGACTTTGAATTAGAGGAATTCTTGCCCTCGGATTACTACAATTAGAGACCGATGTCCATTGCTGAGGAAGCCGTACTTCCTATTTACTATTCCATATTATGCTTGTAAATTATAGTTGCACTAGAATGATAGGCAAAGATAAAAATTGGAAATGCATGATGGTTAATTATGGGATTATGTATGTTATGTTGATGTGTTGAGAAAAATGTGCTAAGTATATCGAAACCGGGTGATTAATTGATGTATTTCCATATGCCATGATTATGCATGTCTGTAAATTGATTGGTCACCGTTAAAATTGAATCAATGATTATTTAGATTAATAAGTAATATGGACCTAATCATTTCACGATGAGGATGGTCCATTTAATCATGGTTGGTTCTCCATGATTCGTAAACGGTGTGAATGAGATGGGTTGCTCGTGAGCCATAAAACAGTACAGTTGATGGGTTTCTCGTAAGCCATAAAACGAAACAGTAATTCAAGATGGTACCGCAAGATTCGTTAATCTATTAACCCTGAATGGAGGGTGTAAATCTATTCAACATATGATTTTCGGTTGTTCATATGTCTTATTTGCCCATGTGGTTGTTGCATTTCATATGGATGATTAAATCAACTTGATTGTATGTATGTAATTATAGGATGTGTATATTTTGGAAGTATTTACTCACCAAGCTAGCGCAGCTTATACCCCCCACAACTTCTTTTTGTTGCAGTTCCCATACCTATGGTTGCATCCTTGGACTTGGCCAACTCAGGTAAAGCAAAAATAGGAGTTTCTCCTATAAGTTTATGTTAGCTTTTGTATAGGCTTCCATAGGAAACCTTAAATGCCCAGGTTGTTGTAAAAACTTAATACCTGGACTGATTATTATTTTGCAGGGGAATGCCCTTTAGTATTTATAAATGATCCTGAGATATCTGTGGTTTATATTTTTATGCTTATTCTATTGAGTTAAACTATCTATCTCCAATTGCAGAAGTATTCTATTGTCGTAAGGGAATGCTTTGCATCTAATACAAAACTTTTGAATAACTGTGATAGTGATTCCTAAGTCTCATTTAATATGTCGCAGACTATTATGTTTAGGATACCCTTTAGAGTGTGACAGTTTAAGTTAGTATTAAAGAAGCAAAAATATAAAGCATAGCAATAGAATTTAAAAACATAAAATGTGTAAATAAATAAATCTTAGGTTAGGAAAGAAGCTAAAATTCGAAACTATCTAGAAATATTTTCTTAGTATAGGTTTCCTTGGGAGAGACAAGGAAAAGTGCAAGAACATTTCTGAAAGGGAGTGGAGAGACATTTATGGACTACAAGTTGAGTTTGAGAACCATATGTGAGGAATTCGCTTTAATGGGGAGACCTAGGACTCTAAAAGGAGTGTATGTAATCTAGAAGAGTAGTCTTAGATATCCAGGTGGGAAATGGTGGTAGATCAAATAAGGTATGATCCAATAAGGAGAAGGAGATGGACAATTTTAGAGACGATCTATGCTGTGGAGAGAATTATGGTAGACTATGGAAATGAGCCGATGTTGAGAGAGGCCACCTTTATCTTAAAGAGGGAAGAAAATCCCCTACACCCCAACTTTCGAGTATGGAGGAGTATAAGACCTCTATATGTTTATGCCCATGATGATTTGTTAAGCCATAGGGAGTAGCTAGAGGCTGATGTAAGAAATCACTTTCATTGGCAAGGAGTATATATAGACCTTTTGCCAACCCCTGCGGAGATCCAAGCACCACATCCTAGCGACGTAGGCATGTAATTAGAGAATGCCCTAGAGGAGGACGATGATGAAAGTGAAGAGGAAGAGGACCCAGAGGAGGACTCGAATTGGGTAGATGAGGAAGAAAATAGGACACCTCAACCGACTAGGATTAAGGAGGATCCAAACAATGAACCAAACCCACCCAATTTGTACTTTGATCAAGATATGCAAATCTTAGATAGCCATAGATTAGAGGTCGAAAATGAATTGGACCCTAGTATTTGCAGAGATATATATGAATATGGTGAAAGCTCGAGAGTTACAAGTGGAACAACTATGAATCCTGTGGAGAATGAAACTTCTGAAGAGATAATGTTGAGATAAGCTCAAGAGAATGTTAGAAGAATTTGGGAGGAAGCTGGAGATGAAGTGATGAGAGAAGAGAATAGAGAGGTTGATAATAGGACTGAAGAAGAAGAAGAAGAAGAAGAAGAAGAAGAAGAGGAAGAATCCGAATAGGAAGAACGAACATGGCCACCTAGGAGGAGAAGGATGACTATAAAGGTTTACTTAAGCCAATTTGTTAGGAGAAATAATAGGAGCCCTTCTAGTGGAGACCATCCTCTGACCCCTACCTTTGGAGACTCTTAGAAAAGAAGAAGGTAGTGATGGCGAGCATAACCCACAATAGTCCAACAAAAATTTTGCAATAGGCAATGAGGGATGCTAAGTTGCCTTAATGTTGTCCTTAGGCAGTGTAAACCCTTGGTTTTTAGAGTAATCCTAAGCCTTAACCCTAAGACAGGAAGTCAACTGGAAACCTTAAGTCAACAGATCTCAAGTTAAACCCTACAGTTTAGATCTAGAAATTCTGTGTTCGTAAATCGAGAAGTCAAAAATTAAGTAAAGTGTGTAGAATAGTCCGTAATAATATTTGATTTATCAAAAATATTATATTGGTTTATTTTCGGCTTATTTCGAACCCGATTGGATACTGTTTTTGAAAAGCATGTCTCGAGGCTCGAAAAATTAAAAATATACCTTTAATATTTTTAGACTCGTATTTTTATAAGGATTTTAAAAATATCGAGTTCATAATTTTTCGGAATCTAAAATATCAATTATAGCTTATGTAAGCATATTTTGATCGTACCGGTAACTTATTTATGGAAATACTAAAATAATTCAATTGATTATTTAATTTTATTTATGAAATTTCTACCACTCATTTAAACATATTTTCTTAATTTTATTTCATATATTTTTCTTAATAAAAAGCACTTTTTCAACCCATACTTCAAGTACACTTTAATTGTCACTTCTACACATTATTCATGTTTTTTTCACTCTTTCTACACTGAATTTGCCATGCATGACAGCTGACCAGACTCTCAAAATCAGCCACTTTTCTTTTATTTTATTGATTTATTTAATGATTTAAAGTCTCTATTAGTTAGTAAATTGAGTAACATAGGTTACACTTTCAAAATTCAAGTTACAATCCAACTAAATCCTCCTCTCTCTCCCTATGAAAATCACGCTCGGCCCCTCTTAATTTATGCCATTGTTTTATTTTTTTTTTTCAATTATTTAACACACTTTTATCATTATTTAACACACTTTTATCACACTCCTTTCTCTATTTTAAAGCCTCTTACTTACACACTTTCATTCTTTGCAACCCTACATCATTTACTCTCCCTTTTTCCTTCTTTATCTATTTCTTAGCCTTGTTCTTGTAAGAAACCAAGCTGCCCCCATCTCAAAATATTGCTTCCACATTCCATTCTTGAAGACTCTTCAAGTAAACTTTCTTCTTAAGCTTCCATAGATGCTACAGGTTGATTACATGGAGGTTTCATGCGTCAAAGGACTCTCCATAATGCCTAAAGGCTAGAGATGATGATGCCAAAACTTTGAAACACTCTTCTTGTTTATGATCTATATTGATATTGCTATATTTGTTGTCTTTAAGACCTTATTATCTTCATATTTATATTATACTTTGTAGATCTAATTTTTATGAAGCTTTGGTTATGTTTATGTTTAGATCTATAGGTTTAGGGCTTACCACCATGTATTTCTTTTATATTTATGTTCATATTATGTGTAGATCTTAGATTTGAACTTGAATGAACATGGTGAAATTCGTATCTAGGTAAGACCCATATTTAAAAACCACTTTCCAAGTGTCAAAATAGAAGTTTTACTTGAAATAATGAAGGCTTAATGGGTATATATCATCAAGACTTCATTTTATATGGTTCAAAGGTGATTTTCAAAGATTATTTTTCAAAACAAAAATCCTATTTTCGGATTTAGGCCAACGCATAGTTTAAAAACATGTTTTTCAACTCAAAATGAAGATTTTATTCAAGATATGGAAGGCTTTTAAGATAGGATATGTAAAGGATGATTTTTCATAAGTCTTGATGGATTTTATCAAAGAATATGTTCAAAAACAATTTTTGAAAATTCGGGTCTAAGCCAATACCCATTTTTGAAACCCATTATCTAACCTCAAAATGAAGATTTACACAAAATTATAAGGGGCTCTTGGTATAGATATCCGAAGGATTGGATTTTCATAAGTCTAGATGAGTTTTCCTAAAAGGTATTTCTAAAATAGAGAGTTTTCTAAAAGACAAGTCTAGGTCTTATTTTCATTCTAAAACTCAAGGAAGAAATTCGGATCTAAGAAGAGATGAATTTTGAAAACCTTATTTTAGACTTCAAAAAAAGAGTTTTATATGGAAAATGGAATGCTTAGATAATAGGTGACATAAGAAAATTATTTTCATGGAGTCATGTAAGTTTTAGCAAGGGAATTTCTCAAAAGAAGAAAATGAGTTTCAACTCAAAATTTCGGTTTTTACAAAAGTAGATTCTTGGAATTTTCATTTGGATAATATCATTAGGATCATATAAGTATTTAATCTTATCTTTGGTTAGAAATTCTCTTTCCAAGTGTAGAACCAATATAAGTTGATCTAAAAAGTTAAATGGAACAAAAGTAACAATTTTCAATAATAACTCAAAACTGAAATTTTCGTAATCCTGCTGTACAGTAGCTTTCCAACCCTCAAATGCCTTGGATGTTTGATTTAACTTGGGAAATGGCTAGATATTTCAAAGTAGATAGAAATCGATATATAATATGCGCAATTCTGAGTTAAAATGAGTTAGATATGACCATTTTAAGTTAGGACTTCAACTTAGGCGAAAATTGACGAACTTAGTAAATAGAATTGTTAAGTTTATTATAACTTTATGAGAAATATTCATTGCGGGTATTTCTTGTACTTAAGTGAATTGGATGACGGATTTCCACTCCCCGAGGACTACTACGACTAGTGGATTTCTCTCAATGGTCGAGTAAGTTTTTTTCTTAAATAGTTGTGCTCATGTATGTACTTGTAATCGTAGTAGCATTAGAATTAGGAAAAGATAAAATTATGATGAGTTGTGATCTAATTTTGGTTGAATGAATGATAATATATCGAGACGAGACTTGTTGAAAAATCATTATATGAGCTAATATAGACATGGATTGTCTGAAATTCTCTATGATCGCACTTAACCTACATAATTAACATGCCACGATTATATGAATAAACTGTACATACATATCACGTAGTGAGTCACATTGCATTAGCTAACATGCCTTTGATGGGACAAAAGTATACTAGCGGAGGCGAAGGGATCTGTGTTAACATTAAGGATGGGAGATCGCTTAAGTTAATGGAAATGGGATAGGCACTTAAAACTACCACAATAAAACAACAGAGGTTATATAACTAAGAGAAAGAGATCGGGATTATGATTGCATGACTTATGGACCATTTCACTCAAGATTGGAATTATGGTTGCATAACTTATGGACTACCCCAACCCCGAATGGAGGGCATAAATCCATTCACATATGGCTACCGAAAAATCATATGCTTGTATGCTCATTTGCTTGTGCATTCATATGATTGCCTAACTATAACTTGCTTGTATATATATCTTGAATGAGTTGTTATTTGGAAATGAACCTCATTAAGCTGGTTAGTTTACACCCTAATAGTTTTTGTTGTAGTGTTCCCATTTTTTATTGTTCCGAGAGAACACTTTTCACAAGTTCATTTTGAAGAAGTCGGTACCTAGCTATAGGCGTGAACTTCTAGGAAAATCTCTTTAACATAACCTCTAATGTTTGTAAGATGGATTTAGACTGGATAGACTTCTATTATTTTTTGCGGGGGTATGCCCCCTTGATTTTTATAAAGACTTAACTTATTTATCCTGTTGTGATTTCTATTCTTAATGCTATTGTATGCTTTCTTAAGACTATTCGATTCAAAATGTGATCCTAAAAATTGTGCAAGTACACCTTACACCCGATATGTAAACTTATGGGATGACTAAGATTGTCATACTTAAGTTTAAATATCAAGAGTGGTGGACTGTCGCCTTTTGGGTACCCTTTGGGGCGTGATACTTTAAGTTGGCATCAGAGTGTAATGCCTTAAACTAAGGCATTACAACCTACCATGTGTCCCTCTCTTAAAAGAGACATGCAAAGGCTCTGAATCTCAATACCACAAAATATAAATATATAGAAATTTCCATGAACCCACATTAAAGGGTACTCTAGAAGGAACAAAACCTATGAAACCTGTAATTTATAACTTTCATATATCTCATGTAATATAAACTAAATCCGAGTTGGCAAAACCAAAGCCAACAATAATCTAGAAAAGATCTAACTTCCAACTTAAAATCATACAATCCTGTTTAATAAACTATTACAAAAAGACCAATACTTCAAATCCTCAAAAAGATAAATAATCAAAATATTTTTTTAAAAATCTTCAAAAACTCAAGAAATCCTTTTTCATATGTCCTGTATAACATCTTATTCCTCTGCAGTGTAGTCAGGCCCACTATTGTCATCCCCATGATCAAAATACAAGCCATAACCAGACAAGTCATAAACAATATCTCCATCACCTGTACCTGAAAAAGAAAGGAATGAACAAAAACGCCCAACACATCAGTCCACAAACAATATGCAAATGCACAAACAACATATATATATACGTGCAACTAACTAAATGCAAAGAACATGATTATTATCTTCATTAAGCTTGCAAAACAACACAGTTCAGAATCATAGATCTCTGATCCCAAACTTGGAGTTACTCAAATTCCTTAAAAACAACCAGATATCGAAAATAAATAATTATATATATATATATATTGGTGAATGGGTATTCCCCAAACACCCGCAGCCATGCTGCCAATAAACCTATATCTATCGGAATCATCTCCAAGTACAACTCCACTAGGGACAACGACACACAAGGATCATCAGGATGCCTTACTAGTATCATTATCTATGAGGTCTTTATTGGTCAAAGCCAATGACATTCAGAAAAAAAAATTAAGCCAAATAGAATTAAGTTCATTTATATATCTGTTCCTACAGGCAACAATCAGAAAACTAAACCTGCAAGCAAATACAACAAACTAGGAAAGGTCGTACCTTTTCCAATTCCAAGAACAATCTCTCCAAATCCATAAATTCTTAAAAACAACAAGAAATCTCCCAATCTCCTGAATATAACATATAACAAGAACAATATATAAATCATCACATCAAAACCCTAATTATCCAATTCTCCAAAATGATCCAAAACCCTAACCTCTCAAGAAATCACAACTACGGAATCTCTTCGATCAATTCCCTAAAAAATCCAAATCTCCACAAAACCCTAATTACATAAATCACCAAATACAAACAAATCCATCATTCTAATTTGATCTTTTAATTAATCTATGATTTATAGGATGAAAACGTACTTTGATTTGACTCTAAATCCATAAAATTGCCATATACCACAAAGAAACCGTAACCCTAGAACATCACCAATCATGAACAAATAAAACCCTAAATCATAAATCATTTCGATGAAATCTACATATGTAATTAAGGGATTTAATTACCTTGAATGGATCTCAAATTCATAATCGTTCTCCTCAAGATTCAGATCTAATCTTCAATCTTCCTTAGACACCCACTCTTCAGATCTCCAAGAAAATTAGAACCGTTTCTCCAATTCTTCTTAAAAACAAAAGAAAATCCTAAGGTAATTCATAGATTGAAAGACATTAAAGGAAAGATGTGATTTTGATTACTTGAACTCGATCTTCCAAGATCTCCTTTGACCAATAGAATCAAATCTCCAAACCCGATATGTATGTTTTCTAATTCTATCACAAATTCAATAATCAAACCCTAAGAAATCTAATAATCCATAATATCTTAAAACAAAAAAATGATTCAGTTACCTGATCTGGACTTCTGAATCCTTTCGGCTATAAACTCTCAAAGATAAGAATCTAGGTTTAGGGTTTTGTTGGAGAAAAGACAAAGAAAGAATATATAGGGATTTGTGACTTTTCATCTTCCGTCATTGTGTCATGTGACCAAAATTGTATTAAAATTAGATTTTGTTGACAAATTTAACCTTATAATTTATATCAATGGACACTTTTATCCTTCTTTATGTAATATTTACTTGTATATTACATCTCTCCCCTCCTAAAAAGAACTTTCATCCTCAAAAGTTACTTGGATTATTGAAACAGCTTAGGGTATCTTGACTTCATGTCTTCTTCCAATTCCCATGTCGCTTCTCTCTTTGTTTGATTAGTCCACTGCACTTTCACGCACTTAATCACTTTTCTTCTTAGTAATTTCTCTTTTGTATCCAAAATCTTTACCGGCTTCTCAATTGTCGAGAGATTAAATTGCACTTCCAACGGTTCAAGAGCTACCACTCCATCTGAATCTCTGACATATTTTCTAAGCATGGATACGTGGAACACGTTATGTACTCCTTCCAAATTAGGCGGTAAGGCTAATTTGTAAGCAACATCAGCTATCTTTTCCAATATCTTATACGGTCCCACATATCTAGGATTCAACTTCCCTCTTAGCCCAAATCTGAAAACTCCCTTTGTTGGTGAAATTTTCAGCAAAACATGCTCTCCCACCTGAAATTCCAAAGATCATCTTCGTTTGTCAGCGTATCTCTTTTTTCTACTTTGTGTAGCTTGCAACCTCTGCCTAATCAGCTTGACTTTATCCATTGCCTCCTGTACTAACTCGGGTCCCAACATCTGTCTCTCACCTACTTCATCCTAGTGAATAGGTGATCTGCACTTTCTGCCATAAAGAGCTTCATATGGAGGCATGCCAATCGACGCTTGGTAACTATTATTATAAGCAAATTCCACTAATGGTAAATGCTCATCCCAACTTCCTTTGAAATCCAAAGCGCACGCTCTCAACATGTCCTCTAAAATCTGAATAGTTCTCTCAGATTGCCCATCTGTCTAGGGATGATAAGCTGTACTGAAAAAGACTTTGGTACCCAATGCTTGATGTAGACTTTTCCATAACCTCCCAACAAATCTAGTGTCTCTATCAGACACAATGGTTACAGGTATCCCATGCAATCTTACTATCTCTTTGATGTACAGCCTTGCCAATTGATCTATTTGATACCCAGTCTTGATAGGTATGAAATGAGCAACCTTACTGAGTCTGTCTACAATCACCTACACTGATTCATACTTATCTCTTGTCTTAGGCAAAGCCGTAACGAAATCCATGGTGATGTGTTCCCACTTCTACCACGGTATCAACAAAGGTTTCAACCCACCTGCCGGTCTTCTATGCTCTATATTTATCATCTGATATGTGTGGCACTTGGAAACATATTCTGCTATCTCCTTTTTCATATTATTCCACCAATACAGTTTCTTTAAGTCTTGGTACATCTTATTTCCTCCTAGATGGATGGAATAACTCGAATAATGTGCTTCTTTTGACAACACCCTCTTAAGATCTCCTTGCATTGGCACACATAATCTTCCTTTATACCGCAGAATTCCTTCATCATCTATGTAGAACTCTGGTACCCTACCATTCTCCATTCTCTACTTAATCTCTAGGATACTCTGATCATCCGTCTGAGCTATCTTGATTCTATCTACAAGAGTAGGTTATATCGTCAAATTTGCCAATCTTTTACCCACTTGTCTTGTAACTATTTCCAGCTCAAGTTTCCTCATATCATCAATCAAATGGCGTTCTTGTAATCATAGCTGCAAGATTTTCCACTCTCTTTCTGCTTAAAGCATCAGCTACAACATTCGCCTTTCCTGGATGATACTGAATATCAATGTCATAATCCTTGATAAGCTCCAACCACCTTCTTTGTCTCATATTCAGCTCTTTCTGGTAAAGAAGTACTTTAAACTCTTATGATCCGTATATACCTTGCACCTTTCCCCATACAGGTAGTGTCTCCATAGCTTCAACGCATACTACCGCTGCTAGTTCCAAATCATGCGTAGGATAGTTCTTCTCATATGGCTTCAATTGTCTAAAGCATATGCTATAACCCTGCCCCTTGCATCAGCACACATCCTAAACCTTGAATAGAGGCATCGTGTATATAGCATACTCCTCACCACTCACTGGTAAGGCTAGCACTGGAGCAGACACTAACTTATCCTTCAGCAACTGAAAACTGGCTTCACACTCTTCACTCCATACATATTTAACTCCTTTGTGTCAATCTTGTCATAGGCTAAATCTTTGAAAAGTCTTCTACAAACCTTCTGTAATATCCTGCCATTCCTAGAAAACTTCTGATTTCTGATACAGTTTGGGTCTTGCCATTCAACTACTGCTTTTACTTTCTCAGGATCTATGATATTCCATTTCCACCAACTATATGTCCTAAGAAAGAAACTTCTTCCAACCAGAACTCACATTTGGATAACTTAGCATATAGCTCCTCTTCCTTCAATCTGTCAGAACCAATCTCAAATGCTCTCATGTTTCTTCTTTAGACTTAGAGTACACCAGCACATCATCTATGAAAACCACGACAAACATATCCAAATAATCTCTAAAAACTCTATTCATTAGATCCATAAATACTGCTGGCACATTTGTGAGACCAAAATGTAGGACTACAAACTCGTAGTGTCCATAGCTGGTCCTAGAAGCGGTCTTCTGAATATCCTCTGTCTTAACTCTCAGCTAGTGATATCCTGATCTCAAATCAATTTTGGAAAATATTTGTGGTCCTGCTAGCTGGTCAAGCAAATCGTCTATCCTTGGCAATGGATACTTATTCTTGATTGTCCTCTGGTTCAATTCTCTATAGTCAATACATAACCTCATACTCCCATCTTTCTTCTTTACAAATAACACAGGAGCTCCCCAAGGCGACACACTTGGCCTAATGAACTTCTTCTTAAGTAACTCATCCAACTGAATTTTAAGTTTTACAAGTTCTGTAGGAGCCATGCGATATGGAGTCCTAGAAATTGGTATAGTATTTGGTACCAAATCTATACTAAACTCCACTTCTCTTTCTGGTGGTAACCCTGGTAAATCTTCTGGAAAAACTTCTGGTTACTCACTCACAACTGATATTTCAAAAATATCTAACTTTTGCTTATCCTCTTGTCACACCTTGAGGGTACCCTAGTAGTAGTAAACAAGTTACACTTGTACACCATTACTAGATTACCTTTAGAGAATGACAGGTTTTCAAAACAACAAGATCTTTTAGTTGCTTGAAAAAATAACAAATATGAGAAAATGACTTAGTGAATAAACATTACATTACTATTACAAACCATATAATTCCTTTGTAGTACACAACTAAATAATCTAATCTAATAGTACATAACTATCCAACTAAAATAATCTGTAGACTTCTAGCTTCAAAGCTCTTGCCGGAGCCATATTCCTAGATGTAACTAACCAGGGTCGTAAAGTGAACCTGAAAAGACTGTAGGAGTATGAGCAAAACCACAACTTAGTGAATAACCAGACATACCATACATCACACAAGTCATTAACAATTCCTATGCAATGCAAGCACTCAACCATATGCACAGATACAAGTTTGGATGATCTAGAATCCAAACAGGAAAAAGATTTACGCCCTCTTTTTAATGGGTTGAAGAACCAAATCTTAATGACCCACCTGCCCAGGAGAGACTAAGTACACAAGAGCATCAGCAATTTCTCATTTTAAGTTATCACTCTTAATATAGTTGATTAAACTGACCATCTCCTGCAACTTCCTTAGAAACACCCTAAGTATTAATCATTTCAAAGCGATTCTACGGGTAACGTTCTTCGGTGCCTTTTAGTTCCTCATAGGACCGCCAGACCAAAGAGAACCTTGGAAGAACTTACACATTAGATCAACCAAGCAAAAACAGAGATCCGAAATATTAATACGTAGCAGGCTGTCGCAACCATATATGCAATAATACAATTCGTGCAATGCATGTTCATATTATTTTGTTAAGTCCATAATTCTTAGTCAATTTCAGGGTGACCATATATTACACACAATCATCATTGCACTATTTCACAACATCAATCATTGCATTATCGCTTTTATAATGATATTTTATCAATCATACAATGAGATCATATCATACTTTCAACAACATTCATTTGATTATTTTGCATTACATATTGGACTACTTACAATCACAACCAGTACAATATGACTGAATTACTCACCTGCTCATACTGCCTCAATCGTAGTAATCCACTGGTAGATCCTCTAGTGAGTCAAAGTCACCTATTTAAAACAAAGTATTCATCAATACAATCTAGCTAAATTCCTATATGTGCTTTGTGTCCTAAACTCGATATTTTGGTAATTATTATTACTTAGCGTAGTTGTGTTTCTCTTATTTTATCTCGCATAATTGTTTGGTTATTTTTAGAAGTCACATTACTCAAGAAATTAACTTATTTCAATTTCCATTCTTATCTATTTTATTTGTTTAAAACAAATATTTGACTAATACCAACTTTAATTAATACTAAATATTTTCTTAATTTTAGGGTTTCAAAAGTTATTAGACGTTAATTCTAAATAGACTTAAATACTTGTATTATAGTCACTAACTAATAGATATTTGTATAACATACATACATATATATATATATACTTTGTAGATATATTATATATATATGTATAATTTCGGTTTAGGTCAGAAAAACTTTCGTTGGAGGAATTTTGGCTATACGCCGGCTCAAGGCCGCCGGCCTTCATCCCCAGGTGCCGGTGTAAAATTGTTTTTGAAGAAAATTTCATATAGAGTGCACCTGTGTTGAAAGCTACCGGCTTTCAACGTACGCCGGCCCTACGCCGCCGACATAGATCTCCAAGAAGCCGGCTTACGTTGAATTTTTACGTGAAAAATTATTTTACGTAGCCTCTGATCAGTGTAAGCCGCCTATAAGCCGTCGGCCTATCGATGTAAGCCGCCGGCTTTCAGCGTTTACACTGCCGGCCTTGAGGCAGTGTTACACTGTTGCACTGTTCATCATCTTCCTCCTCGGTCCGATTCTTTTTCTTTGATTTTTACACGTTAAAAACTTACTTAAACTACTTCTAAGTGTTTATATATCATATATAAGAACATAAAACAACTTTTAACACGTTTAAAAACAGGTATACATAGATTTCGATTTTGTGAAAGTAGAACTAGGGTTTTGAAATTTTACCTTATTGGAGCTCGTTCGATGTAATCCGAAGCTTGTGTTTGTGTTTAATATGTTCCTAAGATGATTATAAGTCAGTTACAATCCATATATTTGAACTAAAATCCTTTGAATCATGTCAACTTACCTTTGAACTCGTTTTTTAGGGTTTTTAGTCTTGTTTTTCCTTTGATCCATATCCGATTGTTTTGTTCGATTTGTTTTCTATTTTTGGTTGGTTTTGATTGTTATTTGGGAGTATTTTCGGACTGGAAGAGTTGAGAGTTAATAGAGTTTGTTTGCTTCTCCATTATGGTTAATAAACATTCATATATATAGAGGAAAAAGAAGAAGACCTTGGGCTGCGTCTTCTCCATCGAATTTGCTTCAATTTCTTCTCACTTTGTCTGTTGTTTTCATGCAATTAATGTTGAGATGAGTTGTCATCAATTGATAGGTTGTTGGAATTGAGTTTGTTGACTTAAAATTGCATTATTGAATCAAGTTTCGGCTCCTCTTCCTTCCTCCACAATTTGCACCGAAAATCAGCTGAGATTCATATATATATATATATATATATTTAGTTTATTATTCTAATTTAGTTAAAAGTTAATTATACGAGTTATACTGGTATAAATCGGCTAATATTTGGAAGTTTTTGTACAAAAATATGTGTATAAAGTTATACAAAACACTTAGATTTTCAAATAATACAAATTTTAGGTTATATATATACGTAGTTATTTATTCGAATAATTTTATCTCCTGCGATTTGATTTCTTAAGCTCATTAGATCAATTTTTGTTTCAGGCTCCAATAGCTTAAGAAAACTCGGTTTAGAACAAAAGCGTGATCCGATAATTTGTTTGAAGTTTACATTTTGAGTTATTCATCAGTTTATATTTTCATTGTGTATTTAAAATTCTAACAGTTCATTTTTGGATCATCGTTTTCTGTTAGGAGCATAAATAATCATTTATGCAGTGTTGGACTTAATACAAAAATTAAACTATATATATATATATATATCTCTAGTTTTGATACTGAACATAAATTATTATTAGTAGCTTTTAATTTTAACTAGAAATCTTGAATTTAGAGTTTATGTCTAAATATAAACTCATCACTACTCGTTATTCTAATCTTGAATCATTATTGGGATATAAAAAACAATCATTTTAATCTCGATATTCATATTTTCTATTTAAATCTATCTGTATATCGGGTTTCGGGTCTAAATTTTAGATCATATCTTGAATTAGTTATTCAAGATACAAAATCTCATTTTCGGTATTAACTAGGGTTACATAATTCCTTTATTCAGTTACTAAATTCTTCATCTACTCCAAAATCTAAATATTATTCTATTATTAGACTTCAATCAGAATCTAAATCTATTATCTAGTTTATAAAATCTATTATAAAGTCGGGTACTAATGTGAAAAATTCCTAGGGTTTACACCTCTTTTACCACAGCTGCCAACATAGATCCTCCCCACAACTCATAAGTAGGGAGAATTGGATGTCTTTGCACTACTAGCTTATATACAAACTGGTCTCCATTAGGCAAACTAAACTCTATCACAAGATTGTGACAATCAATCACAGCTTTACATTTTGTCAACCAATCTACTCCTAGAATTACATTGAAGTCTAGCATATCTAACACCGCAAGATCTGCAGGCAAATGCCTACCTTCTATCTCAATATCCACACCTCTACAGATTTTATCTAATACAGATCCACTTCCTAATGGTGTATTCATAGACATACATACAGGCATAAACTCAACCGATACACTACAAACAGATACGAAAGATTCAGATACACAAGAAAAGCTGGCACCAGTATCAAACAAAACATATGCACTATGCAAGAGTATAGGAAACATACCCGCAATAGTGTTTACACTAGAAGTCTCACTACGCTGAAGAGCATACACTTTTGCTGGTGCTTGCTGTCCCTGACCAGAAGAAAAAGATCTGCTAACTAAAACAATTTGTCCTCCAACCTCTTTACAATCTGTAGCTTTACGTCCTCTCTACTTACACTTAAAACAGAATACCTGAGGAAGAGTCTTTTCTGTGCAGAGCCTACTGATGTGCCCAACTCTACCACAAGAAAAACAAGCATTTTCAACCTACTTGCAGTCTTTCAATTCATGCGGTCCAAGGCATCTGGGGCATCTCTTATCTGTACTCTGCACTGGTGGCCTAAAGAACTGTATAGCAGGTCTCTTCCCTCTCTGTGTCATCATACTGGAAGCAAGTCTCTTGCCCAAGTAAAGCTAACCTCTCTGGGGCTCGCTACTCTTCATTATGTTCAATCCCTGCTCTATTGTCTTTACCTTGTTTACAACAGTTGAGTAATTATTCAGGTCCATCAAATTCACCTAGTATTGAATCTTAGGCTCTAGTCTAATAATAAATTTGCTAACCTTAGCCTCTTCACTCTCCTTCAAAGAATCAAGAAGGAATCTCATCAGCCTGTGCAGCTCTGACTCATATTCTTCTACTGTCATCTTTTCCTATTATAGGGTGTAGTACTCCTGAAGCATCTCTTACTTTACACTATTGGGAAAGAATTCTTTTAAGAAAGCTTACTGGAACATCTGCCATATGATAACTCCAGTCATGTGTCTTTTTGTGCTCAACCACCAATTATTAGCTCTCCCAATCAGCAAATAGGAGGCATACTCAACTTTCTTATTTTATGGAATATCAAGGGCAGCAAAAGTCTTTTCTACTTCCTCCATCCACAGCTGTGCATCTAGAGGCTTACCCGACACTGGTTCGAACTTGTGCACCTGTCATGCCCCAAAGGATACCCAAAACGCGACAGTCCACCACACTCGATATTTAAACTTAAGTATGATAACTTTAGTCATCCCATAAGTTTACATGCCGGGTGTAAGGTATACTTGCACAACTTTTAGGATCACACTTTGAATCGAATAGTCTTAAGAAGGCATACAATAGCATTAAGAATATAAATCACAACATGGTAAATAAGTTAAGTCTTTACAGAAGTCAAGGGGGCATACCCCCGCCAAAATAATAACAGAAGTCTATCCGGCCTAAAACCATATTACAAACGTTAAGGTTTATGTCAAAGAGATTTTCCTAGAAGTCCACGCCTCTAGTTAGGTCCCGACTTCTTCAAAAGCTCCTTCATCCAAAAGATAACCCTGTGAAAAATGTTATCTCGGAACAACCAAAAATAGGAACACCACAGCAAAACTATTGGGGTGTAAGCTAACAGGCTTAGTGAGAATTCATTCCCAAATATTTAATACTCAACAATAGTATATAACAGACAAGTTATTAGCAGCCATATGAAATGCACAAGCAAATGATCATACAAGCATATGACTTTCTAGGAGTCATATGTGAATGGATTTACGCCCTCCATTCGGGGTTAGGATGGTCCATAAGACATGCAACCATAAATTCCAATTTTGAGTGGGGTGGTCCATAAGTCATGCAACCATCATCCTGATCTCTTTCTCTTAGTTGTGCAACCTTTGTTGTTTTATTGTTGTAGTTTTATGTGCCTACTCCACATCCGTTAACTTAAGCGATCTCACATCCTTAATGTTAGCATAGGCCCCCTCGCCTTCTGCTAATATACCTTTGTCCCACCAAAAGGATATTAGCTAATGCAATGTGACTCACTACGTGATATGCATGTACAATTTATTCATGTAATCGTGGCATGTTAATTATGTAGATTAAATGTGATCATCGAGAATTTCAGACAATCCAAATCTATACTAGCTCACACAATGATATTTACAACATGTCTCGTCTCGATATACTTATTATTCATTCAACCAAGATTAAATCACAACTCATCATAGTTTTATCTTTTCCTAATTCTAGTGCCACAACGATTACAAGCACATATATGAGCACAACTATTTAAGAAATGAACTCATCGGCTATGGAGAGAAATCTACTAGTCATAGTAGTCCTCGGGAGTGGAAATCCGTCCTCTAAATCACCTAAGTACAAGGAATACCCTCAATGAGTATTTCTCATAAATTTCTAATAAACTTAACAATTCTATTTACTAAGTTCGTTAATTTTCGTCTAAGATGAAGTCCTAACTTAAAATGGTCATATCTAACTCAATTTAACTCGGAATTGCACATATTATATATTGATTTATATCTACTTCAAAAGATCTATTCATTTCCTAAGTTAAATCAAACATACAAGGTCGTTTGAGGGTCAAAAAACCACTGTACAGCAGGGTTACGAATTTTCCGTTTTGAGTTCTTGATGAAAATTGTTACTTTTGTTCCATTTAATCTTTTTAGATCATCTTATATTGGTTCTACACTTGTAAAGAGAACTCCCAGCCAAAGATAAAGAATTAAATACTTATTTGATCATCAAGATATCATCCAAAAGAAAATTCTAAAAATCTACTTTTGTAAAAACTAAGATTTTGAGTTGAAACTCATTTTCTTGTTTTGAGAAAAATCCTTTGCTAAAACTAACATGACTCAATGAAAATAATTTTCTTATGTCACCTATTATCAAAGCATTCCATTTTCCACATAAAACTCTTGTTTTGAAGTCTAAAACGAGGTTTTCAAAATTCATCTCTTCCAAAATCCGAATTGCCTTCTTGAGTTTAGAATAAAAATAAGACCTAGACTTGTCTTTCGCAAAACTCTCTATTTTAGAAATATATTTTAGGAAAACGCATCTAAACTTATGAAAATCCAATCCTTAGAATATCTATACCAAGAGCCCCTTATATTTTTGTCTAAATCTTCATTTTGGGGTTAGATAATAGGTTTTAAAAATGGGTCTTGGCTTAGATCCGAATTTTCAAAAATTATTTTTGAACATATCTCTTGATAAAATCTATCAAGACTCACGAAAAATCATCCTTTACATATCCTATCTTAAGAGCCCTCCATTTCTTAAATAAAATATTCATTTTTGAGTTGTAAAACATGTTTTTAAACCATGTCTTGGCCAAAATCCGAAAAGGATATTCTTATTTTGAAAATAACTTTTGAAAATCACCTTTGATTCTTGTAAAAAGAATTCTTGATGATATACATTCATTAAACCTTCATTTTCTCAACTAAAACTCCCATTTTGAGACTTGGAAGAGGGTTTTTAAATGTAGGTTTTGTCAAGATACGAATTTCACTATTTTTATTCAAGTTCAAATCTAAGATCTACACATAATATGAACATGAATATAAAAAGAAATACATGGTAGTAAGCTCTAAACCTATAGATCTAAACATAAACATAACCAAAGCTTCATAAAAATTAGATCTACAAGTATAATAAAATATGAAGATAATAAAGTCTTAAAGACAACAAATATAGCAATATTATTATGGATCATCAATAAGAGGAGTGTTTTAAAGTTTTCGCATCATCATCTCTAGCCTTTAGGCATTATGGAGAGTCCTTTGATGCATGAAACCTCCATATAATCAACCTATAGTGTCTATGGAAGCTTAAGAAGAAAGATTTACTCAAAGATATTCAAGAATGGAGTGTGGAAGCAACAAATGAAAATGGGGGCAGCTTCTATTCTTGTGCAAGAACAAGGGAAAGAGAGGAATAAAGAGAGGAAAAGAGGTAGGGTTTTCAAAAAGAGAAAGTATGTAAATGAAATGCATTTAATAGAGAGAGGGTGTATTAAATGAGTGTGAAATAAATGGGAAAAGAAAAAAAATAAAACAAGGCAGAAATGGGGAGGGTGGTTCACGTGAAATGCAAGAGGAAAGAGAGAGAGTAGACAATTTGTAACTCAATTTTTTTGAAAGTGTAACTTGTTGTACTTAATGTGCTAACTAAATTAGGCTTTAATTCATTAAATAAATAAATAAAATAAGGAAAAGTGGCTATTTTGATGAGTATGGTCAGTTGCCATACATTGAAAGTGGAGTGTAGAATGAGTGAAAGAAAGCTTGAATAATGTGTAGAAGTGACAATTGAAGTGTACTTGAAGTATGGGTTGAAAAAGTGTTTTTTATAAGGAAAATATATAAAATAAAATTAAGAAAAATATTTTTAAATAAGTGGCAGAATTTTCATAATTAAAATTAAATAATTAATTGAATTTTTTAGTATTTCAACAAATATGTTACCGGTACGATCAAAATATGCTTATATAAGCTATAACTGATATTTTTAGATTCCGAAAAATTTATGAACTTGATATTTTTGAAATCTTTATGAAAATACGAGTCTAAAAATATTAAAGATGTATTTTTAATTTTTCAAGCCCTGGGACACGCTTTCCAAAAATAGTATCCAATTAGGTTCGAAATAAGCCGAAAATAAACCAATTTGATATTTTTTAAGAAATCAAATATTATTACGGCTATTCTACACACTTTACTAAATTTTTGACTTCTCGATTTACGAACGTGGAATTTTCGGATCTAAACTGTAGGGTTAAACTTGAGATCCGTTGACTTAAGGTTTCCGGTTGACTTCTCGGCTTAGGATTACTTCCAAAAACTAAGGGATTACAGCACCAAATCTACAAACTTATTCAAATTGAGAACATCTGCAAGTCTGGCCCCTTGACCCTCATTTCCATTCAATCTCCGGGTCTCCAATCTCCACGCTTCAGCATTGGCCTGCACCATTTGCATATCCTGCCTCATAGTCTGCTGCTGTTGGATAACTACTCCTAACAAAGCATTCACTGCCTGCATCAACTGTGCGGCATCAACTGGCACTTGTCCTCCTACAGCAACATTAGGTAGCTGGTGTCCTACAAGTGGAGGTGGTGGTGGTAAATCCTGATTCTGAGCCTGTTGGTCCTCTTGCCTATTATCCATTTCCTCCTCTCCCACTCTGGAGGAACCCACATCAGCTGTTCTTCTTCTAGGAGGCATTCTAACACCAAAAAAAACACAACAAGATCAGCAAAAGGGGTATGCAACTTGAAGATCAAAACTTAAAATCTACGAGACAACAACATCTTAACTAGAAAAGAAAACATCCTAAACATGTACTACCCCATTCATCAGTGCTCACCGTCCTAAGGAGTCAATTCCTTAATTCTAATGATTTAAAACCTAGACTCTTATACTGTCACGCCCCGATGGGTACCCTAAACGTGGCAGTCCGCCACATATGATATCAAGGCTTAGGAATGGCTACCTTAGCCATGCAAAAGCCTTAGTATTATATGTAAGGCGTCTAACACGGTAATAGGAGACGCTTTTGGGAAGCATAGTATAAGCAGTAAAGAATAACATACAAGAATTCAGAAATAAAATTATATCATAAATAATCAAAGGTTTGATACATAACTTCTTAGGGCATTCCCCCGCTGAATCCAAGGATCGTGATAAACCTCCTAACTTTCAAATTTAAAGATTTCAAAGGAATTCTAATCTAAGTCTTTGAGTAGATTTCCTCCAAAAGCTTTAACATCAAAACGTATCCGAATACGGGATGGCCTCAAGCTCAAAAATAGGTGTTCCTGAGAATACAGATATCTATAGGGGTATAAGCTTATGGGCTTAGTGAGTAAATCCCAAAAATTCATACTCGAAGAAATTTAACAATCAAGTTTATTATTCAATCATATGAAATGAAACAATCACGTGAGCATACAAGACATATGACTTTTCGGGAATCATATGTTGAATGAATTTACGCCCTTCATTCGGGGTTGGGGATTCAGGCCAATTACAGCCACAACTTTTAAAAAAACACTTTTATAGATCTTACCGGCTCCTATACGCCATCAAAAACTTGTAGTTTATTACAGGCTCCTACTAGCCATCAAATACTTGTAGTTTATTACAGGCTCCTACCAGCCACTCACATGATATACCGGTTCTGTCTACCACCACTATTATACACTTGTCCCACCAATTGTATAGTAGCGAATGCAATGTGACTCAACATATGAAGTGCATGAGTAATTTCTTTAATTAAAGTCTAGTAGTTACATTTAACTTCTTTCAAGTGATCAATCAATTTCAAACATTTCAAGATACTAATTCTCATACAACTTAATTACAAACAAATCGAGTTTCGATATACTTAGTATTCTTTCAACATATTATCATACACTTCCTTTTTATTTTTCTTAAATTCTAGTGCAACTAATTTTACAAGCACAATCAAGAGTATGAGAAATCAACGGGAAGTAACTCACTCGGCCATGAAGACACCGTTCTTGAATCGGATGGGTCGTTCGGAAATTCCACTTAATCGTAGTAATCCTCGGGGTACGAACACTCCTCCTCGGGATTATCTAATCAAGAAGAATACCCAAAATGAGTATTTATGAAATTCTTCTTCTTGAAAATTCTAAACTTTACTTAAAATCGTAGAAAAATCGTATAAGGGGAAATTCCAACTTAAAATGACCATAACTTGCTCATTTTAACTCGGAATTTCGCGTATAATATGTCGTTTTCTACCTACTCGAAAAGATCTACGCATTTCTAAGCTTATTTTTACAAAACTAAGCCGTTTAGGTTCCGAAAAGGTAGCGACCAGATTTGCCACGAATTTGTAACCACTTGTTTTTCTTCTTGTAAACAAAGCTTATTTGAAAGAGAAATATTTCAATTACTTTGTAAACTTTTTGAAAGGTATATACATTTTTGTAACGACTCATAACATATGTATGAAGTAAATGAAATTGTCTCAACTTGTAAAATTAAGTCTTTTGAACTTGAGATTCTATGGAATATTTATTTTACTTTTGAAAGCTCTTTTTTTGAGATGAATATTTAACTTCTTTAAATTCCTAAGGTGTGGTTTCATTTTTCAAAACTTGGATTCAAAAGTAGTAAAATGATATTTTTATTTCTTGTAATGATTTCCAAAAGAATTTCTACTTCTTGATGAAAGATGAGTTTTCATAAAACCTTTGTTTATGTAAGAATAATTATTTCCATGCATGTTCATCCATTTTCTATTTTAATTTAGGAAAGTTCTTTGAAAAAAAACTTCTTCATTTATTTGTTGAGACAAAAACATTATGTTCATGCATGAATATGAATCATAAACTATAGAAATATAAAGGAACATAATAATTAGAAAGCTTAAGTAAATAAATCAAGTATTGGGACCTTAGCTTCTTCAAGGTACCCCGGGACTAAGAAAAGACTAGTCCCGAAAAGAAAAGGAATTGTTTTGACTTGATGAGGACAAGTCTAAGACTAGAATGACTAGTCTTAAATTAACTTGAATTTAAATAACTTGGAATGAAGTAAATAAATTGCATGAAGGTTAAATAAATTGTAATACAATGAGCTTATATGCTCTAAATAATATTTATAGCTATATAGATATATTAGATAGAAATAACATAAAGGAATTATAGAGAAGTATAAAGGAACATAATAGAAACATAAATGATCATGGAGGAATTTTGATTATGAACAAAAACAAAGCATGAACCTAATGTTGCTTTCTTAACCTTCATGGTTTTAGAAAACACACACTAAGCTCATACTAAGTAAATGAACATGAAGAAATCTTGAGAATTTTCTTACCTAAAGAAGCTAAACTTAAGAGGACTCTTGCAAGAACTCTTGAGAGAATTTTGAGAGAGATTTTGAGAGTAACTTTAGAGAAGAAGGGGTGTGAAAGAAGTGAAGGTATGAAGGGGTATTTATAGGAAAATATGGGAGATAATTTGTGTTAATTAAATAATTGAAAATCAAAACAAATTGGGCATGAAGGAGAGATGGCCGGCGCTATTTTGGGGGTATGGGGAGAGAAAAATTTAATTTTTTGTCTTTTGATTAATTAAAGTAAGAGATGAAAGATGTGAAGTTGTATTGGAAATGAAAATGTGTAAGAAGTAGGTGTAAGGTTTGTAAGAATAGGTTGTAAGAAAAAGTAGAGATAGATGAATAGTGTAGAATAGTAGAAAATAGTGTAATGTAAAAGTAGACATGACAATTAAATACCGGTAGTAAGAAAGTACGCGTATAAAAGCGATATCTGATATTTTTAGTTATCGAAAAATTACGAAATTGATATTTTTGGAAATCTTATATTTTTACGAGTCTAACGGTATATTCGGAATATTTTTCCGATTCCGGGCTTCCGGACACGTCTTTCAAGAATTATGTCCGATCGGGTTCAAAGGACACTCGAAAATCTTCAATCTGATATTTTTATAAAACCTATAGCTATTACGAACTATTACAACTAATTTTTCCAACTTCGTTTTCTAGGGCTTGAGAAAACGGCAATGCCGGAGTTAAACGGTTACGGTAAACTAGGGTTTTGTTTGACTTAAGAATCCTTTTGACTTTCGATTAGGGTTTAGGTCTTAGCTTTGGATCAAAATTTCGGGGATTTACATATACCAAATAAGCTGAAACACCTTAAACTAAGGCATTACAACCCGCCACGCATCCCTCTCTTAAAAGAGACACGCAAAGACTCTAAATCTCAATACCACAAAATATAAACATATAGAAATCTCCATGAACCCACAATAAAGGGTACTCCAGAAGGAACAAAACCCATTAAACCTGTAATTTATAACTTTCAAATATCTCATGTAATATAAACTAAATCCGAGTTGGCAAAACCAAAGCCAACAATAATCTAGAAAAGATCTAACTTTCAACTTAAAATCATACAATCCTGTTTAATAAACTATTACATAAAGACCAATACTTCAAATCCTCAAAAAGATAAATAATCAAATATTTTTTTAAAAATCTTCAAAAACTCAAGAAATCCTTTTTCATATGTCCTGTATAACATCCTATTCCTCTGCAGTGTAGTCAAGCCCACTATTGCCATCCCCATGATCAAAATACAAGCCATAACCAGACAAGTCATAAACAATATCTCCATCACATGTACCTGAAAAAGAAAGGAATGAACAAAAATGTCTAGCACGTCAGTCCACAAATAATATGCAAATGCACAAATAACATATATATATATATATATATATATACATGCGACTAACATGATTATTATCTTCATTAAGCCTGCAAAACAACGGAGTTCAGAATCATAGATCTCTTATCCCAAACTTGGAGTTACTCAGACTCCTGAAAAACAACCAAATATCGAAAATAAATAATTATATACATATATTAGTGAATGGGTACTCTCTAAACAACCGCGCCATGCTGCCAATAAACCTATATCTACCGGAATCATCTCCAAGTGCAACTCCACTAGGGACAACGACACACAAGGATCATCAGGGTACCTCACCAATATCACTGTCTGCGAAGTCTTTACTGGTTAAAACCAATGACATCCAGAAAAACAAATTAAGCCAAATAGAATTAAGTTCATGTATATATTTGTTCCTACAGGCAACAATCAGAAAACTAAACCTGCAAGCAAATACAACAAACAAGAAAAGGTCGTACCTTTTCCAATTCAAGGAACAGTTTCTCCAAATCCACAAATTCTTAAAAACAATAAGAAATCTCCCAATCTCCTGAATATGACATATAACAAGAACAATATATAAATCATCACATCAAAACCCTAATTATCCAATTCTCTAAAATCATCCAAAACCCTAACCTCTCAAGAAATCACAACTGCAGAATCTCTTCGATCAATTCCCTAGAAAACCCAAATCTCCATAAAACCCTAATTACATAAATAAAAAAATATAAACAAATCCATCATTCTAATTCGATCTTTTAATGAATCTATGATTTAGAGGATAAAAACTTACTTTGATTTGACTATAAATCCAGAAAATTGCCAAAGACCGCAAAGAAACCGTAATCCTAGAACATCACCAATCATGAACGAACAAAACCCTAAATCAAAAATCATTCCGATGAAATCTACATATGTAATTAAGGAATTTAATTACCTTGAATGGATCTCAAATTCCTAATCGTTCTCCTCAAGATTCAGATATGATCTTCAATCTTCCTTAAATACCCACTCTTCAGATCTTCAAGAAAATTAGAACCGTTTCTCCAATTCTTCTTAAAAACAAAAAGAAAATCCTAAGGTAATTCATAGATTGAAAGACTTTAAAGGAAAGATATGATTTTGATTACCTGAACTCGATCTTCCAAGATCTCCTTTGATCAATAGAATCAAATCTCCAAACCCCGATATGTATGTTTTCCAATTCTATCACAAATTCAATAATCAAACCCTAAGAGATCTAATAATCCATAATATCTTAAAACAAAAAAAAAATGATTTAGTTACCTGATCTGGACTTCTGAATCCTTTGGCAGCTGTAAACTCTCAAAGGATAAGAATCTAGGTTTAGGGTTTTGTTGGAGAAAAGACAAAGAAAGAATATATAGGGATTTGTGACTTTTCATCTTCCGTCATATGTTTGTCATGTGACCAAAATTGTATTAAAATTAGATTTTGTTGACAAATTTAACCTTATAATTTATATCAATGGACACTTTTATCCTTCTTTATGTAATATTTACTTGTATATTACGTAGAGCATGGTTAAGAGTTTACAATCATAACTACAACTAAATAGCCTTAAGGAGGGATAAAAGAAAAAGAAAAACAAAAGAAAAGATAGAATAGAATTAAAAAGGAAGACTTAGATAGGACGACGACCATGGTATGAGTCTTAGAATCCTATTTCCTAACCTTTGTGGATAGTGACCACTAGGAAGCAATCGGCTTAGCATCGCGAAACATCCATAGGCGACCCAATGAGACCCTCATAGAATGTTGCTTAGGTTGTCTTGATTGTTTTCGGAATTGCATTGTTATTTTTAAATGTTGGTTGTTTTGTTGTTGCTTAAAACACAAAATTTTACTTGAATTTCGTTTATGAGGATTTCGCATGTGCTGTTTAAATTTCTATAAAGTCATAGTTATGTTTTATGATTTCAAAATTTTATTATTTAAATTCCCGACTTCCTTTTTGCACTTTTATTTTTTCGTTCGCACTATAGTTTCCTTATTTCCTCTTTCTCGTTTGAAAACATTAATAAAATACTAAGAAGATTACTTAACTAGACAAAAAAATTTGCAACAGCCGTGGTAGGAGAATGAGACATCAGGAGGAAAGCGCCTCCAACCAACCCAATATGGAAGAAGGGCAACAAGCTGCCCCACCTCCAAACCCTCCCGCTGATGTTACTCAAATAGCCTTGCTGGCTATGCTTGAAAAAATGGCACAAATGACTCAAGTGCTTGAAGCACTTCGGCAGACTCTACCGGCACAAGCACCAGCTTCAGCTCCGCCACCACCGAAACCACAAGTTTCTATGGGGATGCCGGCACAGGAAAGCGCGCATTCTCATACCACGCCCTTGCCCCCTCTACCACCAATAAGGCCATACAAGAACTCCCTACCTGAGTTCATTAAGAGTAATAGATACTTTGAAGGGGCTTTTCAAAGACCGGATGAGGCTGATGTAAACCCCGATTTTCTTAGTAACCGAGTAAACTTCAGAAATTGGAAACCAAAACCCTAAACAGGATTAGTATGAGCAACCTAAGAATCTTAGATCCGGCTTTTCTTCGATTTCAATTTAAAAGAACCTCTATAGAATAATTTAATGTGGATTATTGTTTTAAAGCATATTTCAAACCATAAAAGTTTTGATTTTGGAAAATTTTCTATTCTGGGCTTTCCCGAGCTCCATTACGGAAAAGAGAGTCCCGGAACTAGAAACTCAGAAAAATATTCTGGAATACTCATTAGAACTGAAATTTTATAAAGATTTCAAAAATATACGTTTTATAATTTTCAAGTTATAAAAATTACAGTTATAGCCTCTTCCGTATTTTCTTTACTACTGATAAAGTAAATGTCTTGTCCACTATTTATTACTATTCACAAGTACAACCTACTACACATACACCCATACCCTAGTCTTACAACTTTACGACTACTCATTAAATTTTCTTTTCCAAGAAATTTTTGTTTCTTATTAAATTATTATATTTAATACATTTTATTACATAAATTACAATTTCAAATAAAATCAAATCTCTCTCTCTCTCTCTCTCCTTGTGGTCGGCGCACCCCCCCTCCTTTTTCTCCCTCAATTTGTTTTATTTTATCTCCTTTTTACAAAGGAACAAACCCTAATTCACATAATATAAATAGTCTTTTATTTTCTCTCTCTTTCATTTTCATTTCATTTGTTTCAAAAAACACTCAAACTCTCTCTTTTTTTTTCTCTCTTGCCATGGAGCTCTACTCCCTCACACACATACACACACAAGGAGCAAGTGTATTTTCATGGATTGATCTACGATCCGGGTATCATCAGTTAAGAGTTATACCTGAGGATGTGCCAAAGACTACTTTTCGAACTCGTTATGGACATTATGAGTTCCTAGTGATGTCTTTCGGATTAGCAAATGCTCCTACTGCTTTTATGGACTTGATGAACCAGGTATATAAATCCTTATTGGATAAGTGTGTGATTGTGTTTATTGATGATATTTTGATTTACTCAAAGACGAGGGAGCAACACGAAGAGCACATTCGCATGGCATTACAAACCCCAAGGGAACATAAATTGTATGCCAAGTTTTCCAAGTGTGACTTCTGGCTAGATAGGATCTCGTTTTTGGGACATGTTGTGTCAGGTGAAGGCATATCTGTAGACCCCGAGAAGATTAAATCTATGGTAGAATGGAAACCACCTAAGATTGTGACTGAAGTAAGAAGCTTTTTGAGTTTAGCTGGATATTACAGGAAATTTGTCCAAGACTTTTCCAAGATACCGAGCCGTTAACTCAGTTGACGCAAAAGAATGAGAAGTTTGTTTGGACAAAAGAGCGGGATCAAAGCTTTCGAAAATTGAAACAAAGACTTGTTTCTGCTCCGATCTTGGTTCTGCCAAACCCCGAAAAACCCTATACGGTACACAGTGATGCTTCGAGAAATGGTCTCGGATGCGTTCTCATGCAAGAAGGGAAGGTGATTGCCTATGCTTCAAGGCAGCTAAGGCCACATGAGCAAAATTATCCCATGCATGACTTGGAACTAGCCGCAGTTGTCTTTGCCTTGAAAATATGGAGACATTACCTTTATGGACAAAAGTGTGAGATTTACACCGATCATAAGAGTCTTAAGTATTTGTTCAACCAAAAAGAATTGAACATGAGGTAGCGAAAATGGCTGGAGTTAATTAAGGATTATGATTTGGGAATTAATTACTGCCCGGGAAAGGTGAACGCGGTAGCCGATGCCTTAAGTCATAAGAATCATGATGAAGTTGCAACTCTTTTGACAGAACAGAAAGAATTGATAAAAGAATTTGAGAAGTTAAACATTGAATTTGTTGGGCAAGACTAGGAGATGGAAATAACAAGTTTGGTGTTGGAACCAACTTTAGTAGAAAGGATTAAAGAAGCCCAACGTTATGATGAAGTGATTCAAAGAATAAAGAAGGAAGTTCAGGAGGGGAAGTATACTGATTTTACAATAGATGAAGATGACGTGATAAGGATGACAGTACGACTGTGTGTGCCTGATGATGAAGAGATGAGGAAGGAAATTATGAGCGAAGCACATAATTCTGGATATACGATACACCCAGGAGGAACCAGACCTTAAAGGACATTATTGGTGGAATGGAATGAAACGTGATGTGGCAGATTTTGTGATTAAGTGTCCAACATGCCAACAAGTGAAGGTAGAACATCAAAGGCCGGGTAGATTGTTAAAACCTTTGCGTATACTAGAATGGAAGTGGGACCAAATTTCCATGGATTTTGTTTGTGGTTTACCAAGGACACCGTCGGGACACGATGCCATATGGGTTGTGGTGGATCGGTTAACTAAGTCTGCCCACTTCTTGCCAATAAGTATGACTTTCTCTATGGATAAATTGGCAAGGCTTTACATGAAGGAAATTGTTCTCTTACACGGAGTACTGGCTGGGATTGTATCGGATTGAGACCCAAGGTTTATGTTTAAGTTCTGGGTGAGTTTGCAAAAGTGTTTGGGAACCAAGTTGCATTTTAGCACAGCTTATCATCCGCAGACTGATGGACAGTCCGAAAGAACAATTCAGACTTTGGAAGATATGCTTCGGGCATGTGTGATGGAGTTCAAGGGAAGTTGGGAAGCGCACTTACCTTTGGTTGAGTTCGCTTATAACAATAGCTATCACTCGACCATCGAAATGCCGCCTTATGAGGCCTTATATGGACGTAAGTATAGATCCCCGTTGTTTTGGGATGATGTATAGAAGATGGTTCTTGAACCCGATCTCGTGCAAGATGCTACCGATAAGGTTCGGATAATCCAACAAGGAATGAAGGTAGACAAAAGAGTTGGGCAGATTTAAAAAAAAGGGTTCTTGATTTTCAAGTGGAAAATCATGTGTATTTAAAGATAAATCCTATCAAAAGTATTCACTGAGTTTTCTCGCAAGGAAAGTTGAGCCCCCGGTATGTTGTCCCTTTGAATTGTTGGAACGGGTGGGAGAGTTAGCATACCACCTTGCCTTGCCACCAAATCTTTCGAGAGTGCATAATGTTTTTCATGTCTCGGTTCTTCGCAAGCATGTAGCCAACCCGAATCAAGTCATAGAATTGGAACAGGTGTTGTTAAAGCAAAACCTCACTTACGAGGAGCACCCGGCGCAGATCTTGGATAAAAAGGTACAAAAATTAAGGAATAAGGAAATTAAGTATGTAAAGGTCCTCTGGAGGAATCATACACACGAGGAAGCAACTTGGGAAGCAGAATGTGAGATGTGGCAAAAGTATCTAAACCTGTTTAAAGAATCAGGTAAGCCGTTCAAGTTTTGAGGAAAAAACTTTGTTTAAGGTGGGAAGGTTGTAAACCCCGGTTTTCTTAGTAACCGAGTAAACTTCTGAAATTGGAAACCAAAACCTTAAACAGGATTAGTATGAGCAACCTAAGAACCTTAGATCCGGCTTTTCTTTGATTTCAATTTAATAGAACCTCTATAGGATAATTTAATATGGATTATTGTTTTAAAGTATATTTCAAACAATAAAAAGTTTTGATTTCGGAAAATTTTCTATTTCGAGCTTTCCTGAGCTCCATTACGGAAAAGCAAGCCTCAGAACTAGAAACTCAAAAAAATATTCTAGAATACTAATTAAAACCGAAATTTTATAAGGATTTCAAAAATATACGTTTTATAATTTTTCGTGTTATAAAAATTATAGTTATAGCCTTTTCCCGTATTTTCTTTACCATAGGTAAAGTAAATGTTTTGTCTACTATTTATTACTATTCACAAGTACAACCTACTACACACACACCCATACCCTAGTTGTACAACCTTACAACTACTCATTAAATTTTCTTTTCCAAGAAATTTTTATTTCTTACTAAATTATTACATTTAATACATTTTATTACATAAATTACAATTTCAAATAAAAAAATCTCTCTATCTCTCTCACTCCTTGTGGCCGGTGCACACCCCTCCTTTTTCCCCCTCACTTTGTTTTATTTTATCTCCTTTTTACAAAGAAACAAACCCTAATTCACATTATATAAATAGTCTTTTATTTTCTCTCTCTTTCATTTTCATTTCATTTGTCTCAAAAAACACTTAAACTCTCTCTTTTTTTTCTCTCTCTTGCCGTGGAGCTCTACTCCCCTCACACACACACACACACAACAAGCTTCATTCTTCTTCTTTTCTTCACTAAATTCATCCTTAGGTGATGATTCTTAAGCGTCTCTACCATTTAATCTTGTAATGGCAAGATTATTCATGAGTGTTTCCACTCTAAGTCCCCATAAGCACTTGCTAGGGACAAGAAAATGCTACTACATAAATATCAAGCCATCATAAGAGTAGATCTTTTGTTTGATGAAGTTTTTGTTCAAGTGTTTTCATGGTTATGCATGTAAAAGTAGGGTAAAGTAGAGATCTAGCATAAAAACCCATGTTCATGCTTTTAAACTTCATTTCATACATCATAAGTAGTAGATCTAGCTTTTTAATGCTTATACCATGCTTGGCATTTATGATCCTATGGATGATTTATGTTTCCATGCATTAATGCTCATAAAGGCTTTGTTTTGTGTATATAGATGTTGTAGTTGGTAGATCCTTAGGCAAATAAAACAAAGAACTCACAAAGGAAAATTTTTGTTTGAAATGTTCAAAGACAAATTCGTATGATTTCAAAGCCCTATTTTAAAAACCATTTTATCAATTTTAAAACTCATGATTTTATGTGAAAAATGAAGGATATAGGTAATAGGTATCATTAAGTAGTGATTTTTACAAGTTGAAATGAGTTTTGATGAGATTAATGTATAAAACAAGAAGTAGAATCTAGATGGAAGATTTTGAGTTAGTAGTCAACATATGAAATTCGTAATTTTGAATAGAGGTGGGCAAGTGGGTTAAACGGGCCAACCCGGCCCGGCCCACTTTGGCCCGTGGGTTAAACGGGCCAAAATTTTTTGGCCCGTTTAACCCACGGGCCAAAATTGCCTAACCCTAACCCAACCCACTTTAGCCGGTGGATTAAACGGGCCAACCCACTTTTTGACCCTTTTAACCCACTTACATATTTTGTGAGTTAAATGGGTCAAATTGACCCATTTAACTTATTTATACTAATTAAATAAGATATATATATAATAAAAAAGAGAGTTTTATAAGGTTATATATATTAATGATTAATTTCATTATTATTTTAATTACTTTTTATATAAAAATAAATTTTTTAAAATAATTTATTAGATAATATATTTCATTTAAAACAATAATAATATATTTTATAAATTTTTATGGTGCATGTGCATTAATTTGTCATTCTTTGTTATAATTAACACATAAATTTAATCTCAACTATAAAAAATCTCTAGAATAACATTCATTAATACATATTTACCCTATAATTATTTATTTTAATTTTATAAAAGTGGGTTGGGTAAAATTAACCCACTTTTAAACGGGCTAAAAAAAGCTGACCCTAACCCACTTTTAAAGTGGGTTAAACGGGCTGGCCCGCGGGCCAAAACCCATTTGTCCAGCTCTAATTTTGAATGAAGGCCATAAGAACACCTATCATCTAAGCTCAAAATAGAAGTTTTATTTATTAAATGGAGTCCTTAAGTAATAGGCATCTTAAAGACTTAAATTTTAATGCATTAAACAAGTTTTTCCCAAAAGAATCATTCAAAAATTTAAGTTCAAGAAATTCGGATTTTTGGATAAATCCTATTTGAAAACATATTTTCAAAGCGTAAAATGCAAGTTTTTATGTAGAAATGAAGGCCTAGGTAATAGATATAATGAAGACTCAACTTAGACAAGGATAATTTAATTTTCTTATGGAAATAACTCCAAAACAAATGAGATGATCAAAGTTAGGAAACTAGTTTTCTTGATAGTGACTAGTCATAGAATTTTACAAATAAAAAGTTTCTTAAATTTCCTTTTTGTAAATAAGGTCAAGAGCATGCATGCATCAAGTTCATAACATGTCATTCATGATAGGAAATCATCAATATTGCATGTGTAGTTAAACTATATGCTAGAAACATCACAAACATTCACAAAACTATTTTTCGGAATTGGAATCTTCGACCGATCAGAACTGATCAGCTTATTTCGTGACCTAAACATTTTCAAAACTTGGAAATAATATTTGGAATGGATAGATCTTTCGAAGTAGATAAGAATCGGTATATTATATGCTCAATTCCGAGTTAAAATGAGTTAGATATGATCATTTAAAGTTAGGACTTTAGCTAATGCGAGAATTGACGAACTTAGTAGTTAGAATTGTTAAGTTATTAGAACTTTATAAGAAATACTCATTTTGGGTATTCCTTGTACTTAGGTGAATTGGAGGACGGATTTCCATTCCCCGAGGACTACTACGACTAGTGGATTTCTCTCCATGGCCGAGTGAGTTCATTTCTTAAATAGTTGTACTCATGTATGTGCTTGTAATCATAGTGGTATCAGAATTAGGAAAAGATAAAATTATGATGATGTGTGATCTAGTCTTGGTTGAATGAATGATAAGTATATCGAGACGAGACTTGTTGAAAAATCCATGTATGAGCTAGTATAGACTTGGATTGTCTGAAATTCTCTATGATCGCACTTAATTTGCTAAATTAATATGCCACGATTATACGAATAAACCATACATGCATATCACGTAGTGAGTCACATTGCATAAGTTATTATACCTTTGTGCGAAGAAGGCATAATAATTTGGGCAACGAGGGACTTATAAACTCGAGTGTTGGCGTATGGGCTGGAATTGAAAATTTGTGTGGGTGGGCACCTATATCAACCACAGTAAAAATTTAAAGGTGGTGGATGGACACCTGTATCAACCCAAATAAGAAGTGAAAAGAATTAAAATGTGGTCATATGGGCCTAAAACACCTAACCCTGAATGGAGGGCTTAAATCCATTCAACATAAGATTTCCGGATGGTCTTATGTATTGTATGCTTATGTGCTTGTGCATTCATATGGTTGCTAATAACTTGTCTGTTATGTAGTTTTGTTGAGTATTAAATATTTGGAAATAAATGTCACTAAGCCTGTTAGCTTATACCCCGAAAGTTTTGTTGTGGTGTTCCTATTTTTGGTCATTTCGAGAGAACGTTTTTCACATAATTATCTTTTGGATGAAGGAGCTTTTGAAGAAATCGGGACCTAGCTATAGGCGTAGACTTCTAGAAAAATCTCTTTAACATAAACTCTAATGTTTGTAATATGGTTTTAGACTAGATAGACTTCTATTTATTATTTTGCTAGGGGTATGCCCCTTTGGCTTTTGTAAAGACTTAATTTATTTACCTTGTTGTGATTTCTATTCTTAATGCTATTGTATGCCTTCTTAAGACTATTCGATTCAAAGTGTAATCCTAAAAGTTGTGCAAGTACACCTTACACCCAGTATGTAAACTTATAGGATACTAAGGTTGTCATACTTAAGTTTAAATATCGAGTGTGGTGGACTATCACGTTTTGGGTACCCTTTGGGGCGTGATAGCTGAGGATTGGTTAGCTCAAATGGAGCGATGCTTCAATGCTTTTGAGGTGCTGCCCCACTTAAGAGTTGACTATGGAACTTATATGCTTAGGCTCAATGCGAAAGTTTGGTGGGACTCCAAGCAAAGAGAGCTCATGCCACCGGTCACTTGAGAAAGGTTCCATCATGAGTTTTTGGAAAACTGCTTCCTTGAAAGTCTCTGGGTACAGTTTAGTGCGGATTTCCTACACGTTACTCAGAAGGGCCGAACAGTAGAGCAATATGAAACTTCAATAGGTTGCTATAATATGCTCTGGATTCTTACAAGTATAGCGAGGAGCTGAAAAGACAAGTTTTCTTGAACAGATTGGATGAGAAGTTAAGGATGAGGCTGGAAGCATTTGATATTAAATCTTTCAGAGAGTTAGTGTAAAGAGCTCGGATAGTGGAAGGGGCTAAAAGAGAAAGCGCAAGACTACAAAAAAGACGCCTTCGATTTTTGGAAGGAAGTTTTATGAGGGATCAGGATCTAGATTCTCTCAAAAGAAGTTCAAGCCGTCTTATGGCTTTAAGAGTAACACTAGTGGGGGACGGCTTACCCCTAAGGGTGTTAGTTATTGGAAATATTACGGGGATCACTACCCTAAGAGATGCCCACAGTTGAAGGAAAAGTGTTATTTTTGTCGCGATTCATCTCACAAGATTGTTGACTGCCCAAAGAAGGCCACCACCACATGTTTTTTCTGCAAGCAAAGAAGTTACTTTGCCAATGAGTGCCTACAGGGAAGGATGCCCCAGCTAGATCTTTTGGAGGATCAACAGCGGCAAGACCCGAGAATGGGATTGGTGGAAATAATGGTAGCCGCTCTAGGTCAGCGATGCACGGGATGATGATCTATAACCTCGAAGGACAATGGGTATATGAAGATGGGAGATGAAGATTGCGGATTGGCTGCTCTTGAGGAAGATAATGGTCCAGACTTCGGCCTTGTTACAGGTAAATCTCTCACTTCTTGTCCTTGTTTTTCTACTGCTTTTAAGTTGTTAGGATTCAAGTTTAAGGAAAGAAAAACAAGTTTAGTTAAGTTAAAGAAGTTAGAAAGATAAGTTAGGATGGTATGAAGTTAGTGATTAGTAAGTGTTGGACGCAGGACACATATGGGTAGCTAAGGCAACCGCCTATGCTTTGTTTGAAACGAGAGCTACACACTCATTTATCACCACCAGATTGGCTAGACAAGTTGGTTTAATAATAGTCACTTTTGCCTCTAGCTTTCGTGTTAAAATCTCTATTGGAAGCATTGTGACAACAAATGAGATGTGAAGGGATTGTCCAATGAAGATTCACGGACATAGTACGAGGTGTGATTTAATAGTGTTGGAGATGAGTAGATATGAAGTGATTTTGGGTATGAGTTGGTTAGTCGTTGCTAAAGCCATTGTGGACTGTCAAAAGAAGAAAGTAAATTTTAAGGATGTTAATGGATTGAATGTTGAGTTCACGGGTGAGACCATAGCTTCAAGAGGAATAGATCTAGGCTCATTTGAGTTGATCATGGATGGAGAGGTTGAGATTGAAAGTGAAAATTGTCTTAATGCAACGGAAAAGGAGGAAGGGTTACCTAAGATTGAGGATATAACAGTTGTCAAGGAATTTCCTGCTGTCTTTCCAGATGAGCTACCAGGTTTGCCTCTTAAGAGAGAAATTAACTTTGAGATTGACTTGGTGCCGAACACTAAGCCGATATCTAAAGCACCTTACCGCATAGTCCCTATTGAGTTAAAGGAATTACAAAGGCAATTGCAAGAACTCTTGGACCATGGATTCATAAGATCAAGTGTGTCACCATGGGGTACACATGTACTATTTATTAAGAAAAAGGATGGATCAATGAGGTTATGTGTTGACTATGGGAATTGAATAAAGTTACCATCAAGAATAAGTATCCACTTCCAAGGATTGATGACCTTTTTGATCAGTTACAAGGAGTAAGTGTATTTTCACGGAATGATTTACGATCGGGGGGTATCATCAGTTAAGAGTCATACCAGAAGATGAGCCAAAAACTGCTTTTTGGACTCGTTATGGACATTATGAATTCCTAGTGATGTCTTTTGGATTAATAAATGCTCCTACTACCTTTATGGACTTGATGAATCGGGTATATAAACCCTTGTCGGATAAGTGTGTGATTGTGTTATTAATGATATTTTGATTTACTCAAAGACGAGGGAGCAACACGAAGAGCACCTTTGCATGGCATTACAAACCTTTAGGGAACATAAATTGTATGCCAAGTTTTCCAAGTGTGACTTCTGGCTAGACAAGATTTCGTTTTTGGGACACAAGTCAGGTGAGGGCATATCTGTAGACTCCGAGAAGATTAAGTCTGTGGCGGAATGGAAACCACCTAAGACCGTGACTGAAGTAAGAAGCGTTTTGGGTTTAGCTAGATATTACAGGAAATTTTTCCAAGACTTTTCCAAGATAGCCAAGCCGTTAACTCAGTTGACACAAAAGAATGAAAAGTTTGTTTAGACGAAAAAGCGGGACCAAAGCTTTCGAGAATTGAAACAAAGACTTGTTTCTGTTCCGATCTTGGTTTTTCCAAATCCCGAGAAACCCTATAGGGTACACAGTGATGCTTCGAGAAATGGTCTCGGATGCGTTCTCATGCAAGAGGGGAAGGTGATTGCCTATGCTTCAAAGCAGCTAAGGCCACATGAGCAAAATTATCCCACGCATGACTTAAAATTAGCTGCGGTTGTCTTTGCCTTGAAAATATGGAGACATTACCTTTATTGACAAAGGTGTAGGATCTATACCGATCATAAGAGTCTTAAGTATTTGTTCACCCAAAAAGAATTGAACATGAGGCAGCGAAGATAGCTAGAGTTAATTAAGGATTACGATTTGGGAATAAATTACTGCCCAAGAAAGGTGAACGCAGTTGCCGATGCCTTAAGTCATAAGAATCATGGTAAAGTTGCAACTCTTTTGACTGACCAGAAAGAATTGATAAAAGAATTTCAGAAGTTAAGCATTGAATTTGTTTGGCAAGACTTGGAGATGGAAATAGCAAGTTTAGTGTTGGAACCAACTTTAATGGAAAGGATTAAAGAGGCACAACGCTATGATGAAATGATTCAAAGGATAAAGAAGAAAGTTCAGGAGGGGAAGTATACTGATTTTACAATAGACGAAGATGACGTAACAAGGATGAAAGGACCATTGTATGTGCCCAATGATGAAGAAATGAGAAAGGAAATCATGAGCGAAGCACACAATTCTGGATATACGATACACCCGGGAGGAACCAAGATGTATCAAGACCTTAAAGGACATTATTGTTGGAATGGAATGAAACGTGATGTGGCAGATTTTGCGATTAAGTACCCAACATGCCAATAAGTGAAGGTAGATGTCACGCCCCATAGGGTATCCTAAACGTAACAGCTCGCCATATACTATAAAAGACTCTCGAATTTCTATCCGAGCCCTTCGGGAGGCTTTGTATAGATGTAAAGCGTCCTTTTACGACAATAGAATACTCAATCGATGGAGTTAAGAAGTTTAATGTGGCATTCATTAGCCATAGATAATAAACCAAAACACATATTTATACTTTACAAAATCTAAGGGGCATTCCCCCACAAAATAATATCAAGTCCATAACAATCATCCAGAGTCCTTTAGTTTCCAACGAAAGTCTAAACAAAAGTGAAGTAAACTTCTATGGGAAACTCCTATCTCCGGTACCTGAGCTGTGGCTTGCCTCGGCCTAAGCCAAATAAACTCGTGCTGCAACAAATAGAAGCTATGGGGGCATAAGCTAACTAGCTTAGTGAGTAAGAACTTCCATATCACAATTAATACAATTCATTCAAACAAGTGATTATTCACGCAAATGTATGCATCAGAAAAATGAGTTCAACAAATATATGACCAGTTGGAAATCATATTTGGATGGACTAACGCCCTCCATCCCGGGTTAGTAGATTAACGAATCTTGCGGTACGACGCCGTTTAAGCTCACGGTCAACTGAACAATAATTCGTTTTATGGATCATGATTAACCAACATATTCATTTTATGGATCACGAAAAACCAACCAATGCTAATGCTCTATCCCCGTCGTGATATGAATGAGTCCAATTATAATTGAAGTCAAATATATATTAATTCAATTCTTTTAGGTGACCAACAATTATTCGCAGACAATCAATATAAAATGCTAGCTAATCAATCAATAGCTTAACACCCGGTTTCGATATTTCTTAAGTTCCATTTCACACAGCAACAACAGACAAATATATAATTCCCATATACCCCATCATACATATCCATTTTTATCTTTGCCTACACCACTAGTGCCACTAACAATACAATCACAAACATTAATTAAGAGTGGAAGTAGTACTCACTCGGCCATGGTTCGCCGGTCTTTTAGTAATAGTAATCGGTGGTAAGGTATCGTCTTGCTCGGGATCACCTACCAAATAAGAATAATCCTAATAAGAATCTCATCATTTAACTATTCCAAGCTATGCATCTAAGCTAGATGAATTCGGAATTCGCGCTATTTGCGGAAGTTCCAACTTAAAACGGCCATAACTTGGTCATTTTAACTCGGAATTTCGCAAATTTTATATCGATCTCTATTTACTTCGAAAGATCTATCTATTTCTAATATTATTTTCAAGTTTTGAAAACATTAAGGTCACGGAACAGTAGGATCAAATCTGTTCCGTAAATTCTCCGATTTCGAAAAATTGTTTTGCATTTGATAAAAATGTTCCTAGTTGATGATTCATATATAGATGGTATATGAATGAGTTCCTAATATGATACTATCATGTAATGAGCTCGATATGTGCATGGTTTTGATGATCTTTGATGATGAACTCCCATGGACTCCTAATTATCAAGAATTTCATAATGAAAAGCTAAATTTTTCCAACTTTACATTCCCTAGGGTTCTTATGATTTTATTCTTGGAATTTACTGACCATCTATATGAAAATGAGTTCTCAACATCTATATTAATCATGACCTTCATTTATGCATAAAAATCCACCTTTTTCATTGGGTAAATATGTTTTTAAACAAGCTACTTACAAAAATCCGAATTTTGTAAATTTTCTTTTCTTGCATTTTCTTTATGAGAAAACTTGTTTAATGCATCAAAATTGAAGCTTCATTATATCTATTATCTAAGGACTTCATTTAACTCATAAAACATCCAATTTAAACTTAAATACTAGGTGTTCATGTAGGCATGATTCTAAATTTCGAATTTGACTATTAATCCATATATCAATATTTTTCATTCTAACTCCACTACTTGTTTTACATTTTTCTCATGCCTAAACTCATCTAAACTTATGAAAATCATTCCTTAAGGGCATCTATTACATATACCTTCCAATTTTTATGAAAAATATGAGTTTTAAAGTGGTTTTGGTGGTCTTTAAGGTAGGGTTCTAAATTCATCCGAATTTCCAACAAATCATTTCTAACAAAACCTTATCTTTTTCAATTTTCTTGCCTTCTATACATGAAGATCTACTATCTAACATATCTATACATAAGCAAGGCTACATTTTTATGATCATCAATGCATGAAAATCCAAAATAACCATATGGACATGAATGTAGATGAAGATATAAATGTCTAAACACTAGATCTACTAAATATAATGCATGAATCATAAGTTTCATGGCATGAACATCAATATATATGCAAGATCTCTACTTTATATGCATGAACAAGATAATATCTCAACAAAAACTCATTTAAACACTAGATCCATGTCTTGTGATGGCTTGATATTCTTGTTCAAGTGTTTTCATGTCCCTAGCATATGCTCATTGGGATTAAATGGGAAAACACATAAGAAATAGCTTTGCTGTTGCAAGATTTGGTAAGAATGAAGCTTGAAATCAACATAACACTAGCGATTAAAGGTAGAAATGAAGAGGAAAAGAGTTGAATGTGTGAGAGTGAGAGGTGGGGCTCACGGCACAAATGGGAGAGAAAGAGAGGGTTTCTTCTTTTAAAAAAAATTTGAACAAGTGAAAATGAGGAGAGAGAGAGTAAATGAAGCTATATATGAATAGATTAGGGTTTTTGATGGAATAAAATAGCAAAATTAAATCAAATGAGAGGGGGAAAAGGGGGAGGGGGCCGGCCATGGGGGAAGGGGGAGTGTGTGTGTGTGTTGAAATTTGAAAATTTGTAATTTAAGTAATTAAAATGTAATAATTATTTAGGAAACAAAAATTCTTGGAAAATAAAATTGTAATGAGTAGTTGTAAGGATGTAAGAATAGGGTATGGGTAGTGTGTAGTGTAGGTTGTACTTGTGAATGTAGACAAGACATCTACTTTACCGTTGTAACGAAAACATGGGAAAAGGCTATAACTGTAATTTTTATAACCCGGAAAATTATAAAATTGATATTTTTGGAATCCTTATAAAATTACCGGTTCTAATGAATATTCGGAACATTTTTTTGAGTTCGTGGTCCCAGCACGCTTTTCGTAATTGAGCTCGGGAAGGCCCGGAATTGAAAAATTCCCAAACTTAAAACTTTCAAAGGTCTAAAATATACTTTGGAACAATAATTCATATTCATTTATTTATAAAACTTCTTTTATTATGAAACCGAAGGAAAGCGGATTTAGGGTTCCTAGGCTTCTCTCACTTGACTTAAACTAGACTGGATTAGGGTTTCGCTTTTCAATTCCCGGGGTTTTCTTAACTACTGAGATTACCGGGGTTTACAGTAGAACATCAAAGGCCAGGTGGATTTAAAACCCTTGCCTACACCAATGGAAGTGGGACCGGATTTCCGTGGATTTTGTTTGTGGTATAAGGACACCGTCAGGTCATGATGCCATATGGGTTGTGGTGGATGGGTTAACTAAGTCTGCTCATTTATTGCTAATAAGTATGACTTTCTCTATGGATAATTGGCGAGGCTTTACATGAAGGAAATTGTTCACTACACGGAGTACTAGCCGGGATTGTGTCAGATTGAGACCCAAGGTTTGTGTCTAAGTTCTAGGTGAGCTGCAGAAATGTTTGGGAACAAAGTTGCATTTTAGCACAGCTTATCATCCACAGACTGATGGACAGTCCGAAAAAACAACCCAGACTTTGGAAGATATGCTTCGGGCATGTGTGATGGAGTTCAAGGGAAGTTAGGAAGCGCATTTACCTTTAGTTGAGTTCGCTTACAACAAAGCTATCACTCGACATCAAAATGCCACCTTATGAGGCCTTATATGGACGTAAGTGTAGCTCCTCGTTGTTCTAGGATGCTGTGGAGAAGATGGTTCTTGGACCTGATCTCGTGCAAGATTCGGCTGATAAGGTTTGGGTAATCCAACAATGGATGAAGGAAGCTCAAGATAGACAAAAGAGTTGGGCAGATTGAAAAAGAATGGTTCTTAAGTTTCAAGTGGGAAATCATGTGTATTTAAAGATAAATCCTATCAAAAGTATTCACCAAGTTGCTCGCAAGGAAAGTTGAGCCCCCGGTATATTGTCCCTTTTAAGTGTTGGAACGGGTGGGAGAGTTGGCATAGCACCTTGCCTTGCCACCAAATCTTTCGAGAGTGCATAATGTTTTTCATGTCTCGGTTCTTCGCAAGCATGTAGCCGACTCGGATCAAGTCATAATATTGGAACAGGTGTTGTTAAAGCAAAACCTCACTTACGAGGAGCACCCGGTACAGTCTTAGATAAAAAGGTAAAAATTTAAAGAATAAGGAAATTAAGTATGTAAAGGTTCTTTGAAGGAATCATACACACCGGAAGCAACTTGGGAAGCAGAAAGTGAGATGCGGCAAAAGCATCCAAATCTGTTTAAAGAATCAGGTATGCCGTTTAAGTTTTGTGGACATAACTTTCTTTAAGGTGGATAGGTTGTAAACCCTTGGTTTTTAGAGTAATCCTAGGCCTTTACCCTAAATCGGAAAGTCAACTAGAAATCTTAAGTCAACAGATCTCAAGTTAAACCCTACAGTTTAGATCTAGAAATTCCGTGTTCGTAATTGAGAAGTTGAAAATTAAGTAAAGTGTGTAGAATAGTCCGTAATAATATTTGATTTCTTAAAAATATCAAATTGGTTTATTTTCGGCTTATTTCGAACCCAATTGGATACTGTTTTTGGAAAGTGTGTCCCATGGCTCAAAAAATAAAAAAATATATCTTTAATATTTTTAGACTCGTATTTTCATAAGGATTTCAAAAATATCGAGTTCATAATTTTTTGGAATAAAAAAATATCAGTTATAGCTTATGTAAGCATATTTTGATCGTACCGGTAACTTATATGTTAAAATACTAAAATAATTCAATTGATTATTTAATTTTATTTATGAAATTTCTGCCACTCGTTTAAAAATATTTTCTTAATTTTATTTTATATATTTTTCTTAATAAAAAGCACTTTTTCAACCCATACTTCAAGTACACTTCAATTGTCACTTCTACACATCATTCATGTTTTCTTTCACTCTTTCTACACTCAATTTGTAAGCCCCGGAAAATTTCAGTAAATAATTTCAAGATGAACTTCGAAAATAAACCCTAAAAATCACTCCAAATTAAAACCGAATTTCAACTAGTCCAAAAACACAAGCAAATCCAGAAATTTCTAAATCTTGAGAAAAATTAGAATCCTTAAAAACAAAAAAAGAACTCATCATACTTCAATTGCAAAACTACTACGTACGACAAATTCCATACGTTACTCTGACTTATAAAATCGGGTAATATAGAACCCAAAATCAAATTATTAAAAAGTAGGTAACGATTAACTTTTAGAAATGAAACCCAATTCAAGAATTCCGAAAACGTTAAAAGATATTAAATACTTACAAAAATAAAATTTAAGATAAATTTCTCAAATCAAATATGTTATATAACCATAAAATATCAGTTTCCAAATTAGCAAGGATCTAACCCGAAAAAATCACTTGGAAACCCTAACCGGAATACAATAGCCTAAGTTCGCAATCTAGCGCCCTTAACCCTAGAGGCTGAGGTGTAGTTTAAATATGTAGAATAGCTCGTAGTAATATAAGTTATTTAAAAATATTAGATTAGTAAATTTTTGACCTATTTCGAACCCGTTAGGATACAGACTTCGAAAAGCGTGTCCCGGGGCTCGAGATATAAAAAATATACCATTAGTACCGTTAGACTCGTAATTTCGATTTCCAAATATATCATTATATAATTTTTTGTTATAAAAGTTACAATTATAACCTTTTATCGTATTTTCATTTACAGTAATTAATTAGTCTTTTGCACTATTCACTTTTATTTCATTACACAATTTTATTATTCTTATAAAGCCTTATATTTTTAGATAAATTTTTATATATTATAGAAATTTTGTTTTTCTAAAATATAGTTAGTTCGGGCTTTTAGGATCAGATTTGTTTAAGACTCGATACTAAAAATAAAATAAATTAATTTAATAATTTAAAAATATTTTTATTTTCATAAAATAATTTTTTTAGAATTTTTCGGGTTATAAAATATCATTTATAGCCCATATTCAGTATTTTGATCATATCGGTAACATATTTGTTAAAATACTAAAATAATTTAAATAATTATTTAATTTTAATTATGAAAAATTGCTACAAATATTTGGAATAAATTTTCTAATTTTATTTTATTTTGTTAAGAAAGTACTCTTACACCCCATACTTTCAAGTACACCTTTCACACATCACTTCTTTTTCACTTCAATCTTTTTACACTTCATTATATCACTTCATGGCAGATTTTTCCTTCTTTATGGCTGTCATTTTCCTTTAATTACTCCTATTTTGACTAAAATAAATATATTCTACTTTCTAAAGAAGCTACATTATATTTATTACACAATTTAATTTCAGTCAAATTTCAACAAATTCCTCTCTCTCTCCTCTTCCTAATTCACGTGCAGCATGCTCCACTCCTTGGCTGCCTTGTTTTTTTTTTTCTTCATTCATTCATTAATACATTCATTTTCTCTCTCTCTTTCATTTACTCCTCTTTCCCTTTTTCATTCCTTAACTTTTTCTCTCTCTTTTTCCTCTCTTTTCTTCTTCATTTTGTTCTTGTTTCTTCAAGAACACAAGCTGCCCCCTTCTTCTTCTATAAGCTTCTACATATTTCTTCAAGAATCTTGAATAAAACTCTTGTCAAAGCTTCCATAGGTGATATAGGTAAAGTGTAATGAAAGTTTCATGCATCAAATGACATTCCATTAACTTAAAAGCTAAGGATGATGATGCAAAGTGAAACACTCCATTTCTCTATGATTTTTCTCTTGTATCATTCTTATTTTCTTGTTTAAAGTAGTTATATTTTATAGATCTAACTTTTTGTAGCTTTGATTTTCGTTTATGCCATAGATCTTGTTATTTAATTATTATTTTTGTTATTGCTTATGATTTATGCATATATTCCTCATTCACATGTGTTCATGCATTTATAACTAGTGTAGTAAACTAGATCTAGTGTTTTGAGTTCATAAAATGCATAGACTTTGTTTATGTTCATGGATAACTTGTAGTAGCATGATGATAGTAGGAATGTTTTAGAAAACTCAAGATCTATTTTATTTTCAACAAAAATCATTTTTGAAAATTCGGATGAAAATGGAACCATATTTAGAAAAGTTTTTTGTCAACTTCAAAATGTGTATTTTTCATTGAAAATGAAGGGCTTAGGGTATAGATAACATAAATGAGTGATTTTGATGAGTAAAGTTTAGATCTATGAGTTTATAGTTTACCACCATGGTTTCTTTTAGATTTATGTTCATATTAAGTGTAGATCTTTGTTTTGAACTTAAACAAAAATTGTGAAATTCGTATTTTGGCAAACCCCTATTTAAAAACCACTTTCCAAGTGTCAAAATGAAGTTTTTACTTAAGATAATGAAGGCTTAATGTATGTATATCATCAAGACTTTTTTACAAGAATCAAAGTGATTTTCAAAAGTTATTTTCAAAATAAAAATCTTATTTTCGGATTTAGGTCAAGACATATTTTAAAATCATGTTTCTGTCAAATCTGTGAAGAGGTTCAACACACAATCGTGTAGCATTTCTACAGTTGAAGATGTAGAAGAAAGATAAGAGGAAAGTGTAAAGAAATGATTTTCGTATATATCAGAAACAGAACCAAGTACAAGTATTTATAGAAGAAGACAAAACAAACTAAAACAAACTATACAGCTGGTAATCAGAAACTAACAAAAGAAAATAAGCTATACTAGAAAACTATACCGGAATAACTATTCTATACAAAGATAAAATTGTATATTCTCACACCAACCTCCCCCCCCCCCCCCCCCCCCCCCCCCCCCCCCCAAGATGGTGCTTGAAAAACACCCAGCTTGGACATAGCAAAATGTAATTGAACTTCAGAAACGTTCTTTGTAAGAAAATCAACCAACTGAAGGCGTGAAGGCACAAAAACAGTAGAAACAAAACCAGCTGCAACCTGATCCCGAACAAAATGAGCATCTATAGCAATATGCTTAGTTCTCCCATGGTGACAAGGATGTTCAGCCAATAACTTTGCTGATTTATTATCACAGAAAAGCTTGACAGGCAAGGAAACATGAACACCTAAATCTTGAAGAACATAAGATAACCATAACAATTCCTTAGTAGCAAAACTCATACTCCGATATTCCGCTTCTATGGAAGATGTAGCTACAATGTTTTGCTTTTTAGTTTTCCAGGAAATCAATGAATTCCCAGGCAAAACACAACACCCCGAAACAGATTTCCTGTCAAGCAAATTAGCACCCCAATCCGAATCTGAAAAGCAAGACAGCTCAAAAGAACTATGACTAGAATAAAATAATCCCACATCAATAGTTCCTTTTAAGTAACGAAGAACATGAAAAACGGCTTGAAGATGAGCATCACAAGGCTTGGCTAAAAACTGGCTCAATTTGTGAACAGCAAAAGAATTATCTGGTCGTGACATTGTAAGATATAATAAACGACCAACGAGATGCCTATAAAAAGTAGCATCCTTTAATTCAACACCAACATCAGTATATAAAGAAGTACCAGCAGGTAATGGGATGCGAGTAGGCTTAGCAGCACTCAGTCCTGTTTTAACCAACAAATCAGTAATAAACTTGCGTTGATTAAGAGTAATTCCTTGAGAAGAACGAAACAATTCAAAACCAAGAAAGTATTGAGCAAGTCCAAGATCTTTAATAGTGAAAGCAGAATGTAAAGCATCCTTTAAAATTTTAATACCACGCTCATCATCACCAGAAAGAATCATGTCATCAACATATAGCAGGACAACTAAAAAACCAGTAGATGAAACCCGAGTAAATAAGGAATGATCATTAGCTGATTGAGTGAAACCATGACTGAGAAGAAATTTAGAAATCTCTAAATTCCACTGCCGTGACGCTTGTTTAAGCCCATATAAGGACTTTAAAAGGCGACAAACTTGCCCTGGTTCACCCTTGGAATATCCTGTTGGAAGCATGAATATTTCTTCATCAAGACTACCATGAAGAAATGCGTTATTTACATCTACTTGATGTAAATTCCAACCTCGAACAGCAGCAACTGCTAACAACAAACGTACAGTCCCTATATTTGCAACTGGTGAAAAAGTAGAATGAAAATCCTCACCTTCAACTTGAGTATATCCCTTAGCAACTAATCGGGCTTTATATCGTGCAACACTTCCATCTGGATTGTACTTAATTTTGTAAACCCATCGACAACCTATAGGTTTCTTTCCTGGTAGCAAAGTAGTTAATTCCCAAGTCTGATTCCGTTCTAAAGCCTGTAACTCATCAGTCATAGCAACATTCCAATGATCATATTTAGAAGCCTCAAAATAAGAAGTTGGTTCTTTAACAAGTAACACATTAGCCACTGAACAAACATATTCAGATGGATAGACAGAGAAAGAATCTTGTGTAAACAAAGGATAACGAGAAGGAAAAGAAAAAGAAGCAGTGTTTGTATGATGAACAGCATGAACAAAATCACGCAACCAAGCAGGAGAATGACGCTCACGAGTTGAACGCCTTAAAGGGAAGAAGAAGAAGAAGATGGAAGATGTAAGAGGAATCACAAGCAAGATCAGAATTTGTAAAATCAAGGAAAGAACTATCATCAAAATCATCTAAATGAGAAGAAATAACAGTTGATGGAGGTAATGAACATACACCAGACTTTATTTGATTTTTATAAGGAAAAACATCTTCCACAAATTCAACATCACGACTCACAAAAGTCTTCTTTGTTGTCAAATCATATACAACATATCCTTTCTGTCCTTTAGCATATCCTAAGAAGATGCACTTAACACCCTAGCAAAAATTTATCAGTAAGAGGCCCAACACTTGCAGCAAAGCATAAACATCCAAAAATACGCAAATGATCATAAGTGGGTGATTCTTCAAATAATTTTTCATAAGGAGTTTGCCAACCTAAAATAGCCATAGGCATTCTATTGATCAAATACGTAGCTGTCAACACATAATCACCCCAAAAACCTTTTGACAATCCAGCATGAAGAAGTAAAGCCCTAGCAGTATCAAGAAGATGACGATGTTTGCGTTCAACACGACCATTTTGCTGTGGAGTATAAGGAATAGTCCTTTGATGAATTATACCATGTTCTTTAAACAAATCTTGACAATAATGTGACATAAACTCCATTCCATTATCACTTCTAATGATTTTTGGACAAACATTAAACTGATTCTTCACATAAGCTAGAAAAGTTCGCAAAATGGAACCCACTTGTGTCTTGTACCGCATTAAATGTGTCCAAGTAGCCCGAGAACAATCATCAACTATAGTAAGAAAATAATGCTCACCCATACGTGTTTCCAAATGATATGGGCCCCATAGATCAATATGCAACAAACCAAATAAAGTTCTGGAAGTATGTTCATTTTTATTAAAAGACAAACGATGACTCTTAGCTAAAGGACATACATCACACCGAAAGTGTTTGAAATCTAAGTGCTTACAACATTGTAAATGTTCAAGCTTGGACAAAGAAGTATGTCCTAAACGAGCATGAAACAAAGACAAAGAATCAACAGAATTTTTATTTGAAGATACATGAAAGGATGAAATGTTTTTATCAGAATGAGGAAAGCTAGACTGCAATATAAACAGTCCATGAAGAGCATGAGCAACAGCTACACTTTGATTAGTTCTCTGGTCCTGGAAAGAACACAAATGTGTATTAATAACAACTTGCAAAGGCAAATCTCGAAGAATTCTGGGTATAGAGAGAAGATTGTGTTTGAATTCAGGAATAAAGAGAACTTTGGTTAACAATAAATGTTCGGAAATACGAATATCACCAACTTCAAACACTTGTTTAACAGTTCCATCAGGTAAATTTACAAGAATAGGATGAGAAAGAACAGTTTTGGAGAGAAATAAGGATGAAAAAGGAGACATGTGATCACTCGCCCCTGTGTCAACTATCCAAGAACCAACTCCTAAATTGAAGGCAACTGAATTAACAAGAGAATGAGCCATACCTGCATGATTCACATAAGAATCATTTGAAAATGCACAGTTAACGGAAGAATCCCCTGCTGCTCCTTTCGCAGAAATACATTGCCCTTGCATCATTTGTAGAACCTGTTGACAAACATTTTGAACCAAAACAGGATCCACACCTTTAACATCTTTATTAAAATCTAAAGGTGTATTTTGAATTTCCACAGAATTTGCAAAATCATTATAGGTTCCACCAGTAACCATGTTAGAACGAACTCCTAACTTCTTTGTCCTCTTTCCCTTGTACCATTCCGGATATCCATTGATCTCAAAACAAGAATCAATAGTATGACCCTCCATATTACAATGCTTACACCGAATTTTTGTCTTTCTAAAATCTCTCTTATCATATCCTGATCCTTTAACCAAAGATCTTGCAGCAATAAAGGCTGAAACAGATGAATCTCCAGTTATCAGATTAGAGACTTCTTTTTGCTTTTCAACTTGTAAAACCAAATAAAAAGCCTTATGCACATTTGGAAGAGGATCAATAGACAGAATTTGATTCCTAACAATTTCATAAGAGTCTGACAATCCCATCAAGAACTGCATGAGTTTTATTTGAGATTCATATTCAACTAATTTTTCTTGCACAGCACAAGTACAACTATTACAAGAACAAACAGGATATGGATTAAGAGCATTCAACTCATCCCAACTCTTCTTCAATTTATTGTAATAAACTGTCACAGATTGATTCCCTTGTCTCATATTTGCAATATCATGTTGAAGTTGAAAAAGAAAAGGTCCATTCGTATGTCCAAATTGTTCATTAATTTCTGTCCACAAATCTCTTACAGTTCGAACGTACATAAAACTCTGACCTAATTCTGGCAACATAGAGTTCAACAACCAACATTTAACCATAGAATCATTTCTATTCCAAAGAACATATTCAGGTGTATCTTCATCTGGCTTAGGTATAGTTCCATCCAGAAAACCTAATTTCAATTTTGCTCCTAAAGCCATACGAATCGATCTACTCCATATCAGAAAATTCGATCCATTGAAAATAACGTTTCCTAAGGCCATAGTAGGACTATCTGAGTTAGACAAAAACAAAGGATCCATACTCCACAAATTTCTTGATGAATCCGCCATATTACGATAATCCTCCACGAAGAAACAATCAAGAAAAACAGAAAAGGTCAAGAACGTTACCAGATGCGCTCTGATACCATGTCAAATCTGTGAAGTGGTTCAACAACACAATCGTGCAGCATTTCTACAGTTGAAGATGTAGAAGAAAGATAAGAGGAAAGTGTAAAGAAATGATTTTCGTATATATCAGAAACAGAACCAAGTACAAGTATTTATAGAAGAAGACAAAACAAACTAAAACAAACTATACAGCTGGCAATCAGAAACTAACAAAAGAAAATAAGCTATATTAGAAAACTATACCGGAATAACTATTCTATACAAAGATAAATATTGTATATTCTCACATTTTCTAACTCAAAAATGAAGTTTTTATTCAAGATATGAAGGGCTCTTAGGATAGGATATGTAAGGAATGGATTTTCATAAGTTTAGATAGATTTAATCAAAAGATATGTCCAAAAATAAATTTTGTAAATTCGGATCTCAACAAAAACCAATTTTAAAAACCCATTATTTAACTTCAAAACAAGATTTTTATTAAGGAAATGGAAGCTTTAAGGGGTAGGTTTGATTAGGAAATGGTTTTTGAAAGACTAAATGAGTTTTACAAAGAAAACAAGCTCAAATAAATTTCTCAAAATTTGGATTTGAAAATAGCCACAATTCAAATACCTATTTCCAAATGCCAAAATGATAATTTTTATAGGAAAATGGAAGTCCTAGGGAATATATATAACAAGGACCAAGTTTTGATAAGGATAAAAGAAGTTTATCAAAATATAATCTTAGAATAACAAATGGTTTCCAAGAATAGGTTAAACAATGTTTTCATCCTTCAAAATTTTGTAAAATTCGTATTTAGGCAAACCACCTATTTAAATATCTACTTTCTAACCCTAAAGTGAAGATTTTTATTGAAACAATGAAGGTGATGGTTATGTAGATCATCAAGGTTGAGTTTTGATAAAAGAAAGTATGATTTTACAAGAAGAAAAACTATTTTTCTTAAGTCCAGTATAATTCAAAGTTTTGCAAAGTAAAGGTTTTCAAAAAGAATTCTTAATAATATATGTATACATATAGGTGGATCATCTCATAATGTTACGCCCCGATGGTACCCTAGTAGTAGCAAACAAGTCTCATTTGATTACTATCACCAGATTACCTTCAGAGAATGATAGGTTTTTAAAACAACAGGATCTTTTAGTTGCTTGATAAGAAATAACAAATATATGAAAGAAATAACTTAGTGAATAATCATTACAGAACTATTACAAACCATATAGTTCTTCTGAAGTACATAGCTAAATAATCTATTCTATTAGTACATAACCATTAAACTAAAATATAACCGTAAACTTCCAGCTCCTAAGCTCTTACCGGAGCCATACTCCTGGAAGTGACTAACCAGGGTCGTAAAGTAAACCTGAAAAGACTGTTGGAGTATGAGCGAAACCACAGCTCAGTGAATAACCAGACATACCATACATCACACAAGTTATTAGCAAATCATATGCAATGTGATCACTCAACCATATGCACAGATACAAGCTTGGATGATCTAGAATCTAAACAGGAAAAAGATTTACGCCCTCTTTTTAAGGGTTGAAGAACCATACTTTATGACCCACCTGCCTAGGAGAGACTAAGTACATAGGAGAATCAACAATTTCTCGTTTTAGGGTTATCACTTTGAATATAATCGATTAAACTGACCATCTCCTGCAATCCCCTTAGAAACTCCCTAAGTATTAATCATTTTAAAGTGATACTACGGGCGGCGTTTTTCGGTGCCACTTAATTCCCGTAGAACCGACAGACCAAATAATACCTTAGAAGAATTAACAAATTAGAACAACCAAGCATAAACAGAGATCCGAAATATTAATACGTAGCAGGCTGCTATCCCAATATAATGCAATAATGCAGTTCGTGCAATGCATGATCAGGTTATTTGTTAAGTCAATAATTCTTAATCAAGTTCATGGTGACCATACATTACACACAATCATCATTAGACTATTTCACAACATCAAATCATTGCATTATCGCTTTTGTAAGGATATCTTAACAATCATACAAACAGATCACAACACACTTTCAACAATACAATCGTTTAATTATCTTTGTATTACATATTCAACTACTTACAAGCACAAACAGTATAATATGACTGAATTACTCATATGCTTATACTGACTTAGTCGTAATAGTCAGCTGATAGATCTTCTAGTGTATCAAAGTCATCTATTTAAGATGAATAAAGTATTCATCAATATACATTATAGATTATATAACTTAATTCCTATGTGTGGGTAGTATCCTAGGCTCGATGTTTATCAAGGTTTTGGTAATGACTAATACTGATTCTATGTTATTCTATATTGATCTCAATATAGAAAATTATTTCTATTTATTATTACTTAGTATTGTCGGGTTTCTCCTATTTTATCTTGCATAATTATTTCATTACTTTTAGGAGTCACATTACTCAAAAATTTAACTTATTTCAATTTCCATTTTTACCTATTTTATCTATTTAGAACAAATATTTTACTAATACTAACTCTTATTAGCACTAAATATTTGTCTTAAATTCAAGGGTTTTAAAAATCATTAGATATTAATCTAAATATGCTTGAATACTTGTATTTACTTAACTATTTATAAAATCTTATATTATCATATATATATAATATAATCAGTAGGTATAGTACACATATATATGTATATATATATTATGTTTGTTTTAAAAACTAGCTTTTGTTGAAGAAATTTGGCTGTACGTCGGCTTTCAAACCCAGGTGCCGGTGTAGACTTGATTTCGAGAATTATTTCATATTGGATGCACCGGCTTTGAAAGCTGTCGGCTTTCAACATACGCCGGCTCTACGCTGTCGGCGTAAATCTCTAAGTAGCCGGCTTACATTCATTTTTATGTGAAAATTATTTTTACGTAGCCTCTGATCAGTGTAAGTCGTCTCTACGCCACCGGCCTATCCATGTAAGCTGCCGCCGTTGAGCGATTACACTGCTGGCTTTGAGACAGTATTGGTACTGTTCATCATCTTCCTCACTGATCCGATTCATGTTCTTTAAATTTTCCACGTTAAAAACATTACTAAACCATTTCTAAGTGTTTATATAACTTATTCATAGTTAAACAACAACTCTTAACACTTCTATATACATATATTTTTAGATCTCGATTCTTACTAAAACATAGCTAGGGATTCGGATTGTTACATCATTTGAGCTTGTCCGATGAAATTCGAAGCTTGTAGTTGTGTCTATTACGTTCCTAAGATTATTAGAAGTTAGTTATAAAGCTCAGATTCAAAAGAAAATCATTTGAATTACATCAACTTACCTTTGAACTCGTATTCAAGGGTTTTTAGTATTGTTTTTCCTTTGATCTGAACTCGAATGTTTTGATCTGTTTGTTTTTTGTTTTCAGGTGGTTTTAGTTGCTAATTGAGAGTGGATTCGTTCTGGAAATTTGAGAGATAATGTAGTTTGTTTGTTTCTTCATTAAGGCCATTAAACACACATATATATATAAGGAGAAGAAGAACGAAGTTGCGGCTGTTTTCCTCTGAATTCTCCTCCGATTTTGGCTGTATTTGATCTATTATTTTCCTTGCAATTAATGCTAGGTTGAGTTGGCAACTAATGATTGGTATTTGAGGTTGATTTGTTTGACAAATTGTGTGAATTATTGGTGATTTTCGGCTCCTCTTTTCCTCCGTAGCTTTCCCACCGATTTTGCACCGAAAACACATATATACTAATTAATTAATTTAAGTTTTAAGATAATTTAACGAGTTATACGGGTACAAATTAGCTAATATTTGGGAGTTTTTATACAAAAATATGTTTATAGGAATATACAAAATACTTAGATTATCAAATAATACAATTTTAGATTTTATATATACGTGATTAACTATTCGTATAATTTTATCTCCCGTGATTAAAATTTCTTAAGCTCTTTAGGTCAATTTTTATTTCAGGCTTTAATAGCTTAAGAAAACTTGATTTAGAACAATAGCGTGATTCGATTATTTATTTGAAATTCAGATCTTGAGTTATTCAACAGTTTATGTTTTCGTTGTGTATTTATAATCCTAACGGTTTATCTTTGGGTTATCATTTTCTGACTATAAGCGTAAATAATCGTTTACTTAGTATTGTACTTAATACGGAAACTAAACTATATATATATATATATCTCTAGTTTTTAATACCTATCTTATAATCTTATTAGTAGCTATTAATATTATCTAGGGATCTTGAATTTAGGGTTTAAATCTAAGTACAGGCTCATTACTACTCGTTGTTCTAATCTCGAATCCTTATCGGGATAAAAAACAATCATTTAATCTCTTTATTTATATTTTTCTATTTAAATCTTATTGTATATCAGGTTTCAGGTTTACATTTTAGATTTTCTTTTATCATATCTTGAATTATGCATTCAAGATACGAAATCTCAGTTTTTGGTATCAACTAGGGTTAAAGAATTCCTTTATTCGAATTCTAAATCCTTTATCTAACCAAATTCTAAATACTGATCTATTCTTAGACTTTAATTAGAATCTTAGTCTATTAACTAGTTCATACATTCTACTTTGGAATCATATACTAGAGTGGAAAATTTCCGGGTTTACACATAACCTTCATAACAATAGCTTGTAGGTAATACATATATGCATGACGCATTGTGGAAATAAAGTATGAAAATTGAGTTTATCCAAAACTTGTAAATTCAGATGATTTCAAAGCCATGCCTTCAAAACCCATTTGTCAACTCCAAAACTTGTGTTTTATATGAAAAATGAAGATTTTAGGTCATAGGTATCATCAAGTAATGATTTTGATAAATTAAGATGGGATTTGCTAAGAAAAATATGTGGAACAATTAGTGGAAATGTAGTAGGAAAAATTTGAGTTGCTAGTCAACTTAGGAAATTCGTAATTTTGGAGTGAGATCATAAAAACACATACTTTCCAAACTCAAAAATGAAAGTTTTATTAAAGAAATGAAGTCCTTAGTGGCTAGGCATGGTTAGCTTAATTTTCAAAGTATCAAATGATTTTTACATAAAGGAATCACCACAAAAACAAGTTTTGCAAAATTCGGATTTTGGATGAGCCATTTTAAAAGCATGTTTACAAAGTATAAAATGGGAATTTTTATGTAGAAATGAAGGTCATAAGTAATAGATATAATGAAGACTCAATTTTAATAAGGATAATTATATTTTCTTGAGAAATAAATCCAAAACAAATGGAGATGACCAAAGTTAGGAAATTAGTTTTCTTGAAAGTAAGTAGCCATGGAGTTTTACGAATAAAAAGTTTCTAAAATTCCTTTTAGTAAATATTGTCAAAAGCATGCATGCATCAAGCTCATAACATGCCATTCATAATAGGAAATCATCCATATTGCATGTATAATTGAATTGTCAAGTAGAAACATTACAAACAATTACAAAACTATTTTTCGGAATTGGAACTTGCTACTGTTCCGATCTGATCTGACTTTTTCGAAGCTTCAAAGTTTTCAAAACTTAAATATAATATTAGAATTAGATATATCTTTCGAAGTAGATAGAAATCGATATATAATTTGCGAGATTCCGAGTTAAAATGACCAAGTTATGACTGTTTTAAGCTGGAATTCCCGCTTAGGACGAGAATTACGAATTTGATAGTTCGTATAAAATCGTTTGGATTAGTTTGAGTTGAAATACTTATTAGAGTATTTCTTCCTTTTTAGGTGATCCCAAAATCGACGATTCCCTACCACCAGATTACTTTTACTAAAAGACCGGTGATCTAATGGCCGAGTGAGTATTACTTCCGATTCATTTATTGTATGTGATTGTAATAATAGTTGCACTAGATATTCGGTAAAGATAAAATGGATATGCATGATGGGGACGAATGGGGACTATGTATGCTTGTTGTCGATATGAGAAATGGAATGTAAGAATATCGAAGCCGAGTGATTAACTATTGCTTGTATAGATGAATTAGAATTGATTGTCTGCGATTATTGATTAATCACTTGAAAGAATTGGTATAATTGATTATTTGGAATTGAAGATGAAATTAAACTCATTCATATCACGATGGAGATGGAGCATTAGCATTTGTTGGTTTATCATTGTACCTTAAACGATTTTGTAGTTTATAGTTGTCCGTAAGCTGAAACGGTCTCGATTCGTACCACGGGATTCGTTAATCTGCTAACCCGTGATGGAGGGCGCAAGTCCATCCACATATGATTTCCGGCAGGTCATATGTTTGTTGAATTCACGTGTTTGATGCATATCACTTGTTTGACTAATCACTTGATTGTATGATGTGTTATAAATGCAATCCTGGAAGTTCTTACTCACTAAGCTAGTGTAGCTTATACCCCAATAGATGTTTAAATGAACAGCTTATCTCAAGAATGCTAAGTGGGGACCGTGATGGTTGGAGCCAAGAATGATTCTGGGATTCCGGCAAGGAATAAGAATGCTTGAAGTTATGAGCTAGGTTTTATAAATCGCCTTGTAATAGTTTTATGTAGTGAAATCCTTTGATGAACTGTAATGGAAGTGTAATGTCTTGTATTTGGAGTATAGTAAATTGAAATTCCTTGACATTGTTACTCAAGTTATATCAACGTAAAATGTATTACTTCAATGAGTCTCCTCCATGTGTTAGACGCATTGTACATAGTATGGAAGCCTTCGCATGACTGAGGTGGTCATTCTTAGGCTTTAATATTGTGTACGATGGACTGCCACATTTATGGTACCCTTCGGGGCGTGACACAATTTGCCATGCATGGCAGCTGACCACACTTTCAAAACCAGCCACTTTTGTTTTATTTTATTGATTTATTTAATGATTTAAAGTCTCTTTTAGTTAGCAAATTGAGTAACACAAGTTACACTTTCAAAATTTAAGTTACAAGCCAACTAAATCCTCCTCTCTCTCCCTATGAAAATCATGCCTAGCCCATCTTAATTTTTGCTATTGTTTTTTTTTTCTTTCAATTGTTTAACTCACTTTTATCACACTCTTCTCTTTATTTAAAGCCTCTTACTTACACACTTTCATTCTTTACAACCCTACATCATTTACTCTCTCTTTTTCCCTTCTTTATCTATTTCTTAGCCTTGTTCTTGTAAGAAACCAAGCTGCCCCCATCTCAAAATATTGCTTCCACATTTCATTCTTGAGGACTCTTCAAGTAAGTTTTCTTCTTGAGCTTCCATAGATGCTATAGGTTGATTATATGGAGGTTTCATGTGTCAAAAGACTCTCCATAATGCCTAAAGGCTAGAGATGATAATGCCAAAACATTGAAACACTCCTCTTGTTTATGATCTATGTTGATATTGCTATATTTGTTGTCTTTAAGACTTTATTATCTTCATGTTTATATTATACTTTATAGATCTAATTTTTATGAAGCATTAGTTGTAAACCCCCAAAAATTTTCATAATTCATAGAAAATAATTCTAAAAGTTTAGAATTTAAATCCCAAAAATCGACTCAGGTTAAAACCAAATTCTAAATCAAGACAAGTTCCAGAAACGAAACCCTAAAAATCAAACTAAGTTAAAACTTAATTCCAAATAAAGATAAAAAACGAGTTTTCTCAATCTTGAGAAAATGAGAACCCTTGAAACAAAATATAAAGTCTAATTACCGATATAATCAACGTCCGTACGTCGATTAAATAATCTACCCAATTCCTAAAACGCAAATCGAAACAATAGATCCAAAATACCGTTTAACAATGAGATAATAAAATCCTAATTCCTTCAGTAAAATTATAGAATCAGAAAATCCAAATTTTCCATAAAAGTCAAATCGAGTCAACTCATAAACCTAGACTCGGTTAAACGATCCCGAGAACTAAAAACTATTAAATAATCACAAATAAAATAAAATAAAATAAAACATAAATTTCGAGCTAAAATTCTAAAACGCTCAAGACTCGAAAATTATACGATCTTACGAATATCTCGGAAAACGGAATTCAAAACGGAACCCTAAAAGTCAACAAGCCTATAACGAACCCTAGTAGTTAAGATCCGGCAATCCCGCGTTTCAAACCCTAGAAAACGAAATTAAGTAAATAGCCTAGAATAGTTCGTAATAACGTAAGGTAACATAAAAATATCAGATTCGCGAATTTCGAGTGACCTTCGGACCCAAACGGGATCGGTTCTCGAAAAGCGTGTCCCGGAGCTCGGAATATTAAAAATATTCCGTTTATACCAATAGACTCGTAAAAATACAAGGATTCCAAAAATATCAGTTTTGGAATTTTTCGGTAGCTAAAAATTACAGATATCGCATTTTACGCGTATTTTTATTACTACCGGTACTTTAATTGTCTAGTCTACTATTCATAGTACTTTTTCTACTATTCATTACTATTCACCTATCTCTACTTTTTCTTACACCTATTTCTTACACCTACATATCTATTTTCTTACTTTTTTCATTTCCAATACACCTTTAATCACATCAAACTTTACACATTACTTCTTTATTACACAAACAAATAAAATAAAACAATTTTCTCCCCCTCACTGCCAAAACCGGCGCACCCCCTCTCCCTCTCATTTATTTTCTTTTTCAATTATTTTATTACATCCAAAAATCACTCCAAAAATTCTATAAATACCCCCTTCCTCTTCCATTCTTTCACACAATTCTTTACACTACCAAAACTCTCTCAAAATCTCTCCACAAATTCTCTCATCAAGAATTCTCTCTACCAAAACTCTCTCAAATCAATTCCTCACAAAAATCATGTCTCATACATAAACCATCTACCACATATCACTACTCACATAATACCCATTTCATTTACCATCTCCATATCTCTTACATACTTTAGGTAATATTTCTTCCATCTATTATTCACCATGTCATGTAACTTAACATGACTATGGTGTTGTTTTGAAACTCATATGAGTAGTAAAAGCAACAACATGTTCATGTTTTGTTCTTGTACATAAGCTTCCTATTTTATTATGTTGTTATTATTGTTATTATTTGCTTCTAATCTAACTTATATTATGTATATTATGTATATATATTTATTTAGAGCATATAAGCTCATTTGGTTATTTATTTACATTCAAGTTATGCAATTTATTTATTTTATTAAGACTAGTCTTTCTAGTCTTAGACTTGTCCATATCAAGTCAAAACAACCTTTTGATTATTTATTTTCTTTAAATCTTTCGGGACTAGTCCATTCTTAGTCCCGGGATGCCTTGATAAAGCTAAGGCTCCAATACTTGATCGGGATTCCTTGATGAAGCTAAGGTTTCCAATGCTTGATATTTTATTTTCTTGCCCATTAATTATTTTTAGTATTTCCTTATGTTCTTATTTTATATGCTCATGTTACTTGCATCTACATAATGTTAATGTCTCAACTAAGTCTAAAAAGTAGAATTTCATTTTATTAAGGGAACTCAAAACTAGATTTTCTATCATATGGTTTGTCACAAAATGATGAAGTTTTATCAAACAACATAAAAATAAAGCACTACAAGCTTCCCAAGATTTTCCTAAAATAACGAAGATAGTTTTATAAGAAATAAATATCTTCTTTATATTTCATGGTAATTTAAGTTTTAAGAAAAATAAATCGTTAATGTTGAAAACTTAAATTCTTTTCTAAACTAAGGAACAAACTAGTTTTCAAAGTTAATATAAAAATCAACTCATGAAGAACCCACTTAGGAAAAGTAATGATTTTTTTTCTAAAAGAAAGAACTTGTTTTCAAAAGAATATAAAGTAAGGTTAGCAATAATGTATTTTATCAATAAAAATGATTCTTTTCAAAAGAAATGAAAGAACAAGTTTTAGAAAGCAAAAGCTTATATTTTAGAAATAGATATAAGAAAACAAGACTCATTTTCTAAGATCATCTTAAATAAACAAATTATGAAAAGGTTTTGACAACTTAATATAGTTTGATAAATTAACCTTTTATCACTAGAAATGAAATTTATGAAAGACTAGGGTTAAAGGAAATTTGTTTGTTTTGGAAAAAGGAATGAAGGAAATAAAATAAGAATATATTCATTTGTAATAAAAATATAAATTTCTTTAAATACTTGAAAAGAAATTTCAAAGTTAAAGTTTAAAATGAATTGTTTTATGAAATAAATTGTTGAGACACTACCATTAGGATTTTTGCATATAAAGTGAGCATACCTATATATTCAAAGTGTTTATCAAATATATATTTATATGTTACAAAAGGATTTTCTTTAAAATGAAGTTGAGTTAGAAAATGGATTTTTGCAAAAGTTTAGAAAATTCGTTTTAAATCTGTACCTGACGTTTTCGGAACCCAAATGACCTTTTATGACCAAGATAAGTTTAGAAATGGATAGAACTTTTCGAATAGGTAGAAAACGGTATATCATATGCGAAATTCCGAGTTAAAATGAGCAAGTTATGGCCATTTTAAGTTGGAATTTCTTCTTATACGATTTTACCGAATTTTAAGTAAAGTTTAGAATCTCCAAGATAGAAATTCATGAAAGACTTATCCCGGGTATTTCTTTTGTCTAGGTGACGAAGGATACGAGGAATACCCTACCCGAGGATTTCTACGACTAAGAAGATAGCGAAATGGACGAGTGAGTTATTCCTTCTAATTTCGTTACCTTGCTTGTGCTTGTAATGTAGTAGCATTAGTATACTAAGAAAAGATAAAAACGAATATATTTGGGGATTTCGGGATTATATATGATTCTATGTTTATGCGTGAATGAGAATTAAGAATATCGCAACTTCGATCTGCTTGTTTAAATAATTTTGTTTACTTACTTGTGATTGTTTATTGTTGCTAAATTGATTGATCGCCCCTAATAAACCTTAATAAGGTTTGACCTAAGAACAATAAAACGTTCACGCATAGCATCCATCGAGTCACATCTATTCAGAAGGCTGCTACTCCTACGCGTAGAGTTGGATTGGCTGTGATCGTGCGGTGCCACGGGCCATGTTCCTTCCTGGAGAATCCAAATCGCTCGGGGAAAGCGACTCTAGGTTCGGAGCCGAGCCAACCGAACGCTGTGGGTGAGGACCTGGGGACTAGCAGTAGAAGGTCGAGGACCTTCAACCCCGATTCCCTAACCTTTGATACGGAGGGGTAAATCCGTTCTATATATGGTTTCCGGATGACTATATATATTCGCGTAATCATGTGATTGTTGCATTGTATGCATAGCATATGTGTGATTAAATAAATAAACTTGTTTGAAAATGTGGTGCGAATGAAAAGGAATATCTCACTAAGCTAGTTGTAGCTTATACCCCTATAGATTTGTTGAAACAGGTATATTCGTGGATTAAATTGAGGATCATGACATTAAGGAAGTCATGGACGGACGATTAAGGATATGGAATCATACGATGAAGAAAGTTGTAAGGTTCTTTATATGTGCTAACCTTTATGATTAGTGAGGTACATTTATTTAAAGATAGAAGAATATGCCCTTAAGAATTGAAATGTGATATGTTATATTTATTCTCTTTGCCTTGTTACTTATTTATTATCGATATAAATTGCGCTACTCCGATGCGTTCCCTTAGTTGTGATGTACGCCTTGTACATGATATGGAAGCCTTTGCGTGACTAAGGTAGTCATTCCTAGGCTTTAGTATTGTGTACGGCGGACTGCCACGTTTAGGGTACCCCTCGGGGCGTGACAGTTTAAGTTGGTATCAGAGCAACAAGGTTTTGGGAATTAAGAAACAGGATATTAGAAGTATAGAGTGGTAGGACTTGATCTTATGTCTAAGAATCCTATGTCTAAGAATAGAACTTTATCTTGGAGAATATTGGAAGGCAGGAAATACTTTGCAAGAATCGGAGGATTTTATATACAAAAAGAGGATTTACCCTAGATGTTGACCCAAGATTGAGAAAGTAGAAATGACTTGGAGATAGAACATAGCAGAATAATATGGAGAAAACATGAAGGAGACTTAGAATTTAGATATAGAATAAACATAGTAAGCCTACCTTAGCAAGATCAATAAGCCTTAATGCATAGTAACCCTATTCAAGACCAATTAGGAGCAATTTAAGTAAATGCCTCTTTTATAGTAAGACCCTTAGGTAATAATATTAAGTACCTACGTTAACCTTTAATCAGACTACAAAAGTCTTTAACGCTTCTCTTTTCCTTAAAAACAAATAACATGAGCGTAAAACTCGAAATAAAGAAAATATCTAATACGATCGCTTCGTTTGGTTCTAGGAAGCTACCCGAGGAAGTTATGCCACAATCAAGCACCCCTCTCGAAGAACAACAAGAACAGGAACTCCCACCACAAGATCTAACTCAAGAACTCTTGACCACCATAAGACGTCTAGAAGAGACGATAAGATATATATACAACAAATACCCACAACCTCTGCACCGCTCCGGTTATAAGACCCAACTCGGAGCAACACCAGTAGCACAAGTCCCTTCCTTCATGGCCAATCCTGAACCACAGGCTAAGAAGCATAAAAACTTCAACCTCTTAAGGATTCGCAACCCCTAAGGTCAGATGTTGGAAGTGTGAAGGAAGACATTTCCCCAAAAGTTGCCCACAACTACAGAACAAGTGTTACTTCTGTGGAAACAAGGACCACAAAATCCTTAATTGTCCTAAGAAGAATGGCACTATCTATTCTGGTCATGCAAAGAGAAAACACAGTGCCAACAATTACCCAACAACAATAAGGAAATGCTACGTATGCAGTCGTCTCATCTGTAGGACCAAGAATTACCCTACAAATGCCAAGGAAACATGCTACATGTGCAAGGTGTGGTACCTCTATGTATGTGAGGATCTAAAGACGCAAGGTTTATGGGACGACCCCATCTCCCCGAAAGAGATGACCCATCCAAGAAGAATGTGGGACTTCGTCTAGAGATCCTACCACCAAATCTCACCACAAAGGAAAAGAAAAAGTTACTGATAATGAAGACGAGGGATCAAGTAATCAAGGAAATATTCCTACCCTGTGAAGAGCAATCCGAAGCAGAATGGACGCTAAACCTTCCGTAAAAGCTTTAATATACCGATAGGAGAAATGCTTTTGTAAAAAGAATTAATCAAAGATGTATATGTTGTTATGTAATGATTTGAAATTAATTATGTTTTGCATCCTTTCTTTGAACTTTTGTAAAGGAAGTATTTAAGTCTTCCTTCTGTTTCCATGTATTTATTTTTAATGGAATTTCCTTTTTATTATGATTTCAGTAAATTTTCAATACATATTTACTCATTTCCGTATTGATTATTTGTTTTTGAATTTTTTCCGATAAACGTCTAAGACTTAATAAAGTTCAAAAGAATCTCACACTAGCTTAATAAAACCTGTAGAACAAATAGGAGACGCACTCGAGTACAACGCAACCAAGAAATACCCCCTGTAGAACCTGAGAATCCGGAGGAACCTCAACAACCAAACCAACCACGAATGGATCAAGCTAACATCGAACAACTTGCTAACCTCATAAGGAATTTCGCACAACAAGCCCATGCTATACCTACACCAGTACCTGCACAAGAAGCAGCACCAGAAGTTCCAACGCCACCGATTGAAACAGCGCTAGCTGAGCCACCTTTACCAAAACCTTATCAAAGTATGTTACCGGAGTTCATTAAGTGCAATCGGTATTTTGATGGAGCTTTTGGAAAATCGGATGAAGCTGATGATTGGTTAGCACAAATAGAACGATCTTTCAATGCTTTTGAAGTACCACGACATCTTCAGCTTACATATGGGACTTTTATGCTGAGGTTCAATGCAAGAATATGGTGGGAATCCAAAAGTAGAGAGCTACTACCACCAATCACATGGGAGACATTTAGGCATGAATTCTTGGAGAACTTTTTCCCTGGAAGCTTGAGAATCCAATTTAGTGCAAATTTCCTAAGTATTTCTAAAGGAGGTCGTAGTCTTGAACAATATGAAACAGAGTTCAGCAAGCTGTTACAATATGCCCCGAATCATATAAGGATAGCGAGGAACTAAAAAGGCAAGTCTTCTTAGGAGGATTGGATGAAGACCTTCGTATCAAGTTGATAGAATTTGACATCAAAGATTTCCGAGAACTAGTAGAAAGAGCACGAATTGTGGATGGTGCTAAGAAAAGGAGGAGGACGGAAGGAAATGTCATGATAATTGAGGAAGAATCTATAAGTGAACCTAGCCTAAGCCTCAAAGTCGATGAGCTCGAAACATCGGTCAGCCCGAGTAGAAAGAAGGATAAAAAGAAACCAGATACCCAATGTTGGAAATGCAAAAAGGGACATCAACCAAGACAGTGTCCTAAGCTTCAACACAAGTGTTACTACTGCGGGAGTCCGAATCACAAAGTCATGAGATGTCCAAAGAAAACTTCTACCACTTGCCTGATTTGTGGAGAACCTGGACATATCGCCAAAAAGTGTTCTAAGAAGAAAAATATGGAAGGGAGATACTCGGCGATACCCCCACAAGGAATACATGTGTACAACCTACAAGGACAATGGATTTGTGAGGAAGCCAACCAAGAGATAGAATTCGCTGTTTTAGAAGAAGACGATAGTCATGAATACGAGTTAATATCAGGCTACCCTTAGACGCTAAAATTCTTGTTGCACCGATAGTTGCCAGTAATGACCATAGCTTATGTAATCGTCACCTTACTCCAGATGGAATAAAAATATGATTGTCGAAAATTTTGTATGTAACAAAAGAAGAAGGCAATTCAATTTTACCTTGAACACGCTAAAATGCATCAAAAGCATAACTATTGTCGCCTAAAAGCTAGAACCGGCAATGATAAAATCTCAACAATAAAATTCCAAATTTTTCATCTCGACCCCAAACCTTGTCAAGATGACTACGTAAAGAATAAAACAACGATATAGAATAAGTATAAGCAATGCGAATTTTATACGTGCATGTCATATATATACTCACATAAGAATGGGAAAGCGAATTCACAACCTTCCTTCGTCAAGTGAATATACCAGTGTCATGTCATAATGAGTCGTCGTCAGTTCAAATTAAGTCAAGTCAAGTGACAAGTCGTCAGTCATCTGTTGTGTCGGTTGAGTTTGAAACTCTTCAAAAAGAGTCAAGTAAAGTGAAGGTTGAAAGTCGCTAAAACCAAATCTTATTGATTCTCTATGTGCTATATTGCATAAAATATTAAATACACAATGAAAATTCCAATATTATGACTAAAGATATATGAGAAATAGAAATATGAAAGAAGAATCCAAAATAACGATAGACTTCCAAACCCTTTTTATGGAAGTAAAACTAAAGAAGATATCAGATGTATAGAGATTAAGGAAAGAACTTAATAAATCATAATACCTTTTCGACAAATAAATGTGAGACAAAATTCCAAAACATCAAGAACATTGATGAATAAATAACAAAATTCTCATCAAGACTATGTACGCATAAACAAGTTTTGGGGACAAAACTTTCTTTAAGGTGGGTAGGTTGTAAACCCCCAAAAATTTTCATAATTCATAGAAAATAATTCTAAAAGTTTAGAATTTAAATCCCAAAAATCGACTCAGGTTAAAACCAAATTCTAAATCAAGACAAGTTCCAGAAACGAAACCCTAAAAATCAAACTAAGTTAAAACTTAATTCCAAATAAAGATAAAAAACGAGTTTTCTCAATCTTGAGAAAATGAGAACCCTGAAAACAAATATAAAGTCAATTACCGATATAATCAACGTCCGTACGTCGATTAAATAATCTACCCAATTCCTAAAACGCAAATCGAAACAATAGATCCAAATACCGCTTAACAACGATAATAAAGTCCTAATTCCTTCAGTAAAATTTAGAATCACAAAATCCAAATTTTCCACAAAAGTCAAATCGAGTCAACTCATAAACCTAGACTCGGTTAAATGATCCGAGAACTAAAAACTATTAAATAATCACAAATAAAATAAATAAAATAAAACATAAATTTCGAGCTAAAATTCTAAAACGCTCAAGACTCGAAAATTATACGATCTTACGAATATCTCAACGGAATCGAATCAAAACGGAACCCTAAAAGTCAACAAGCCTATAACGAACCCTAGTAGTTAAGATCCGGCAATCCCGCGTTTTCAAACCCTAGAAAACGAAATTAAGTTAATGGCCTAGAATAGTTCGTAATAACGTAAGGTAACATAAAAATATCAGATTCGCGAATTTTCGAGTGACCTTCGGACCCAAACGGGATCGGTTCTCGAAAAGCGTGTCCCGGAGCTCGGAATATTAAAAATATTCCGTTTATACCAATAGACTCGTAAAAATACAAGGATTCCAAAAATATCAGTTTTGGAATTTTTCGGTAGCTAAAAATTACAGATATCGCATTTTACGCGTATTTTTATTACTACCGGTACTTTAATTGTCTAGTCTACTATTCATAGTACTTTTTCTACTATTCATTACTATTCACCTATCTCTACTTTTTCTTACACTATTTCTTACACCTACATATCTATTTTCTTACTTTTTTCATTTCCAATACACCTTTAATCACATCAAACTTTACACATTACTTCTTTATTACACAAAACAAATAAAATAAAACAATTTCTCCCCCTACTGCAAAACCGGCGCCACCCCTCTCCCTCTCATTATTTTTTCTTTTTCAATTATTTTATACATCCAAAAATCACTCCAAAAATTCTATAAATACCCCCTTCCTCTTCCACTCTTTCACACAATTCTTTACACTACCAAAACTCTCTCAAAATCTCTCCACAAATTCTCTCATCAAGAATTCTCTCTACCAAAACTCTCTCAAAGTCAATTCCTCACAAAAATCATGTCTCATACATAAACCATCTACCACATATCACTACACATAATACCCATTTCATTTACCATCTCCATATCTCTTACTATTAGGTAATATTTCTTCCATCTATTATTCACCATGTCATGTAACTTAACATGACTATGGTGTTGTTTTGAAACTCATATGAGTAGTAAAAGCAACAACATGTTCATGTTTTGTTCTTGTACATAAGCTTCCTATTTTATTATGTTGTTATTATTATTGTTATTATTTGTTCTAATCTAACTATATTATGTATATTATGTATATATATTATTTAGAGCATATAAGCTCATTTGGTTATTTATTTACATTCAAGTTATGCAATTTATTTATTTTATTAAGACTAGTCTTTCTAGTCTTAGACTTGTCCATATCAAGTCAAAACAACCTTTTGATTATTTATTTTCTTTAAATCTTTCGGGACTAGTCCATTCTTAGTCCCGGGATGCCTTGATAAAGCTAAGGCTCCAATACTTGATCGGGATTCCTTGATGAAGCTAAGGTTTCCAATGCTTGATATTTTATTTTCTTGCCCATTAATTATTTTTAGTATTTCCTTATGTTCTTATTTTATATGCTCATGTTACTTGCATCTACATAATGTTAATGTCTCAACTAAGTCTAAAAAGTAGAATTTCATTTTATTAAGGGAACTCAAAACTAGATTTTCTATCATGGTTTGTCACAAAATGATGAAGTTTTATCAAACAACATAAAAATAAAGCACTACAAGCTTCCCAAGATTTTCCTAAAATAACGAAGATAGTTTTATAAGAAATAAATATCTTCTTTATATTTCATGGTAATTTAAGTTTTAAGAAAAATAAATCGTTAATGTTGAAAACTTAAATTCTTTTCTAAACTAAGGAACAAACTAGTTTTCAAAGTTAATATAAAAATCAACTCATGAAGAACCCACTTAGGAAAAGTAATGATTTTTTTCTAAAAGAAAGAACTTGTTTTCAAAAGAATATAAAGTAAGGTTAGCAATAATGTATTTTATCAATAAAAATGATTCTTTTCAAAAGAAATGAAAGAACAAGTTTTAGAAAGCAAAAGCTTATATTTTAGAAATAGATATAAGAAAACAAGACTCATTTTCTAAGATCATCTTAAATAAACAAATTATGAAAAGGTTTTTGACAACTTAATATAGTTTGATAAATTAACCTTTTATCACTAGAAATGAAATTTATGAAAGACTAGGGTTAAAGGAAATTTGTTTGTTTTGGAAAAAGGAATGAAGGAAATAAAATAAGAATATATTCATTTGTAATAAAAAATATTTCTTTAAATACTTGAAAAGAAGTTTTCAAAGTTAAAGTTTAAAAATGAATTATTTTATGAAATAAATTGTTGAGACACTACCATTAGGATTTTTGCATATAAAGTGAGCTACCTATATATTCAAAAAGTGTTTATCAAATATATATTTATATGTTACAAAAGATTTTCTTTAAAATGAAGTTGAGTTAGAAAATGGATTTTTGCAAAAGTTTAGAAAATTCGTTTTAAATCTGTACCTGACGTTTTCGGAACCCAAATGACCTTTTATGACCAAGATAAGTTTAGAAATGGATAGAACTTTTCGAATAGGTAGGAAAACGGTATATCATATGCGAAATTCCGAGTTAAAATGAGCAAGTTATGGCCATTTTAAGTTGGAATTTCTTCTTACACGATTTTACCGCAATTTTAAGTAAAGTTTAGAAGATCTCAAGATAGAAATTCATGAAAGACTTATCCCGGGTATTTCTTTTGTCTAGGTGAAAGGATACGGAAATACCCTACCCGAGGATTTCTACGACTAAGAAGATAGCGAAATGGACGAGTGAGTTATTCCTCTAAATTCGTTACTTGCTTGTGCTTGTAATGTAGTAGCATTAGTATACTAAGAAAAGATAAAAACGAATATATTTGGGGATTTGGGATTATACATATGATTCTATGTTTATGCGTGAAATGAGAATTAAGAATATCGCAACTTCGATCTGCTTGTTTAAATAATTTTGTTTACTTACTTGTACGATTGTTTATTGATGCTAAATTGATTGATCGCCCCTAATAAACCTTAATAAGGTTTGACCTAAGAACAATAAAACGTTCACGCATAGCATCCATCGAGTCACATCTATCTCAGAAGGCTGCTACTCCTACGCGTAGAGTTGGATTGGCTGTGATCGTGCGGTGCCACGGGCCATGTTCCTTCCTGGAGAATCCAAATCGCTCGGGGAAAGCGACTCTAGGTTCGGAGCCGAGCCAACCGAACGCTGTGGGTGAGGACCTGGGGACTAGCAGTAGAAGGTCGAGGACCTTCAACCCCGATTCCCTAACCTTTGATACGGAGGGGTAAATCCGTTCTATATATGGTTTCCGGATGACTATATATATTCGTGTAATCATGTGATTGCTCATTGTATGCTAGCATATGTTTGATTAAATAAATAAACTTGTTTGAAAATTATGGTGCGAATGAAAAGGAATATCTCACTAAGCTAGTTGTAGCTTATACCCCTATAGTTTGATTGAAACAGGTATCTTCATGGATTAAATTTGAGGATCATGACATTAAGGAAGTCATGGACGGACGATTAAGGATATGGAATCATACGATGAAGAAAGTTGTAAGGTTCTTTATATGTGCTAACCTTTATGATTAGTGAGGTACTTTTATTTAAAGACAATAGAAGAATATGCCCTTAAGAATTGAAATGTTATGTTTATGTTTATATTCTCTTTGCCTTGTTACTTATTTATTATCGATATAAATTGCGCTACTCCAATGCGTTCCCTTAGTTGTGATGTACGCCTTGTACATGATATGGAAGCCTTTGCGTGACTAAGGTAGTCATTCCTAGGCTTTAGTATTGTGTACGGCGGACTGCCACGTTTAGGGTACCCCTCGGGGCGTGACATTAGTTATGTTTATGTTTAGATCTATAGGTTTAGGGCTTACTACCATGTATTTCTTCTATATTTATGTTCATATTATGTGTAGATCTTAGATTTGAACTTGAATAGAAATGGTGAAATTCGTATCTAGGTAAGACCCATATTTAAAAACCACTTTCCAAGTCTCAAAATGGAAGTTTTACTTGAAATAATGAAGGCTTAATGAGTATATCATCAAGACTTCATTTTATATGGTTCAAAGGTGATTTCCAAAGATTATTTTTCAAAACAAAAATCCTATTTTTGGATTTAGGCCAAGGCATAATTTATAAACATGTTTTTCAACTCAAAATGAAGATTTTATTCAAGATATGGAAGACTCTTAAGATAGGATATGTGAAGGATGATTTTTCATAAGTCTTGATGGATTTTATCAAAAGATATGTTCAAAAACAATTTTTGAAAATTCGGATCTAGCTAAGACCCATTTTTTAAACCCATTATCTAACCTCAAAATGAATGATTTATACAAAAATATAAGGGGCTCTTGGTATAGATATCCTAAGGATTGGATTTTCATAAGTTTAGATGAGTTTTCCTAAAAGGTATTTCTAAAATAGAGAGTTTTGTAAAAGACAAGTCTAGGTCTTATTTTCATTCTAAAACTCAAGAAAGAAATTCAGATCTAGGAAAAGATGAATTTTGAAAACCTTATTTTAGACTTCAAAACAAGAGTTCTATATGGAAAATGGAATGCTTTGATAATAGGTGACATAAGAAAATTATTTTCATGGAGTCATGTAAGTTTTAGCAAGGGATTTTCTCAAAACAAGAAAATGAGTTTCAATCAAAATTTCGGTTTTTACAAAAGTAGATTCTCAAAATTTTCATTTGGACAATATCATTAGGAACATATAAGTATTTAATCTTATCTTCGGCTAGAAGTTCTCTTTACAAGTGTAGAACCAACATAAGTTGATCTAAAAAGTTAAATGGTACAAAAGTAACAATTTCCAATAATAACTCAAAATTGGAATTTTTCGTAACCCTGCTGTACAGTAGCTTTTCAACCCTCAAATGACCTTGTATTTTTTATTTAACTTGGGAAATGGCTAGATATTTCGAAGTAGATAGAAATCGATATATAATATGCGCAATTCCAAGTTAAAATGAGTTAGATATGACCATTTTAAGTTAGGACTTCAACTTAGGCGAAAATTGACGAACTTAGTAAATAGAATTGTTAAGTTTATTATAACTTTATGAGAAATACTCATTTCGGTTATTCCTTATACTTAGGTGAATTGGAGGATGGATTTCCACCTGAGGACTACTACGACTAGTGGATTTCTATGGTCGAGTGAGTTCATTTCTTAAATAGTTGTGCTCATGTATGTGCTTGTAATCGTAGTGGCATTAGAATTAGGAAAAGATAAAATTATGATGAGTTTGATCTAATCTTGGTTGAATGAATGATAAGTATATCGAGATGAGACTTGTTGAAAAGTCATTGTATGAACTAGTATAGACTTAGATTGTCTGAAATTCTGTATGATCACACTTAACCTATATAATTAACATGCCACGATTATATGAATAAATTGTACATGCATATCACGTAGTAAGTCACATTGCATTAGCTAACATACCTTTGGTGGGACAAAAGTATATTAGCGGAGGCGAAGGAGCCTGTATTAACATTAAGGATCCGAAATCGCTTAAATTAACGGAAGTGGGGTAGGCACTTAAAACTACCACAATAAAACAACAGATGTTGTATAACTAAGAGAAAGAGATCGAGATTATGATTGCATAACTTATGGACCACCCCAACCCCAAATGGAGGGCGTAAATCCATTCACATATAGCTACCGGAAAGTTATATGCTTATATGCTCATTTTCTTTTGCATTCATATGATTGCCTAACTATAACTTGCTTGTATATATATATCTTGAATGAGTTGTTATTTGGAAATGAACCTCATTAAGCTGGTTAGCTTACACCCTAATAGTTTTTGTTATAGTGTTCACATTTTTTATTGTTCCGAGAGAACACTTTTCACTACTAATCAGAACTGATCAGAATGTTTCAGGATCCAAATGTTTTTATTGTTCAAGGGTTTTTTTCAAAGAAATCACTTTATTGTAGTGATTTCTTTGAAAAAAACTTGTTCTATATAGTAGAAACATATCAAACATTCGCAAAACTACTTTTCGGAATTGGATTTCGCTACTAATCAGAACTGATCAGAATTTTTCAGGATCCAAATGTTTTCAAAACTTGGAGATAATATTATAATTAGATAGAACTTTCGAAGTAGATAGAAATCGATATATAATTTGTGAAATTCAGAGTTAAAATGACTAAGTTACGGCCATTTTAAGTTGGGACTTCCGCAAATGATGAGAATTTCGAAATTACTAGTTTTATTTAATAGTTTGGTTTAGTTAAGTGATGAAACATTCATTAGGGTATTTCTTCCTTTTTAGGTGACCCCAAGATTGGCGATTCCCTTCCACCAGACTATTATTACTAAAGGACCGGTGTTCCAATGGCTGAGTGAGTTTTTCTTCCCGATTCCATTTATTGTATGTGATTGTAATGATAGTTGCATTAGATTTTAGGCAAAGATAAATGGATATGTATGGTGGGGATAAATAGGAATTATGTATGTTTGCTGATGATATGAGAAATTGATAATACGAATATCGAAGCCGTGTGATTAACTAATAGTTGTATAGATGAATTAGGATTGATTGTCTGCAATTATTGATTGATCACTTAAGGAATTAGCATAATTGAATATTCGAAATTTATAAGCAATATAGACTCATTCATATCACAAATAGGGATGAAGCGTTAGCATTGGTTGGTTGCCCGTGATCCAAAAACGAAGTAAAAGTTGGTTAATCGTGATCCATAAATGAAATAATGAGTTGGTTAATCGTGATCCACAAACGAAATTATAAGTTGGTTGACCGTGATCCAAAAACGGCATATCTTAGTAGTACCGTAGTAATCGTTAATCTGCTAACCCGGGATGGAGGGCGAAATTCCATTCACATATGATTTCCAGCTAGTCATATGTATGTTGATTCCATATGTTTGATGCATACGATTTACCTAATTAATCACTTGCTTGTATGATATGTTATGAATGTGATCTTGGAAGCTCTCACTCACTAAGCTAGTGTAGCTTATGTCCCTACAGTTTTTATTTGTTGCAGCATTCGTTTATCTGGCTTAGATAGAGGTGCCCTATGGCTCAGGTACAGGAGCTAGGCGTTTCCTTTAGAACTTGTATTCATTTCTGGTTAGACTTCCGTAGGAAACCAAAAGACTCTGGATAACTGTAATAGACCTCTAAACAATATTCTTTTGTAGGGGAATGCCCCTTAATATTTGTAACTAATTATATGTGTTTCGATTTATATTCTAATGCTATTGAATGTCGATGTAAACTCTTTATCTCCATCGGTTCAAGTATTCTATTATCGTAAAGGTATGCCTTACATCCATACAATACTCCCGAAGGACTAAGGTAGTAATTCATGGGTCTTATATGGTATGTGGCGGACTATTACGTTTAGGGTACCCTATGGGACATGACAGTGAAAGCCAGCAAGAAGGCCACTGGTGTAAGGACATAGGCCGCCAGCGTTGAAGGAAAGGTCGTCGGCATAGGTACCAGCTTTCCTACTCGAAATGTTTATTATAAATAGAATTTTAGGGTTCGTATTTCTCATAATTTTCTTTTTTCTTTTCGACCAGGAGTGTCTGTAGGGTTTTGAGACGCTTGGGAGGGAAATCTGAAGGAAATTAAGATCTTTGATCCAAGTAAGTCGATCTAATCATATTCGTGCAGATTTATATGAAAACAACATCTTTGTCATAGATTTTTGTGTTTTTGAAAAGTTCTTTAGAGATACCCTAGTTTTCAATTAGGATCTGTTCTTCGGAGAATCAATTAAAAAGTAAGATTTGAATCAAGTAAGTTACATCTTCTTTATCGTAGATTTAAAATGAAAAGATTATTTTCGACGAATCATGTCTGTTCTTATTAATTTATCAAATCTATGGTTTTGGAGGAAGTTGTTCTTTTTGGAGTTTTTATCTAATGATAATTGACGAAAACCTAGGGTTTGGGTTTCAGAAAAAATTAAAGATAAGTTTTTATCCTACAAATCAAAGATTCTATAAAAGTTCGATTTTATGGAGAAAATTGTCTGTTCTTGTTGATTTCCATATTAGGACTTTGGAGAAAGATCTGTTCTTTTGGGATTTTGAGGAGTTTGATAGAAGAAGAAGTTGCTGTTGTAGTTTCTATAAAAGGAGATTTGGAGATTTTCTTTTGTTGTTCATAAAGGATTTTGGATTTAGAGAATTTTCCTGAAATTGAAAAGGTACGAATTTTCCTTATTTGCTGTATTTGCTTACAGGTTTAGTTTTTTTATTGTTGTATGTAGTAACAAATATATAAATGAACATAATTCTATTTGGCTTAAATTTTTTTTTCCTGGATGTCATTGGCTTTTACCAGTAAAGACCTAGCAGACAGTGATACTGGTGAGGCACCCTGACAATCTTTGTGTGTCGTTGTCCTTAATGGAGTTACACTTAGAGATAATTCCGGTAGATTTAGGTGATTTGGCAGTATGGCCGAGGGTGTTTGGGGAGTACCCATTCACCAATATATGTATATAATTACCTATTTTCAAAGAGTTTGTTGATTTCTAATAGGGTCTGAGTTATCCTAGGTTTGGGACTAATATACAGTAGTTCTGAACTGTGTTAATTTGATGGCTTAATAAAGATAATAATATGGTTGTTTGCATTAAATTAAGTTGCATTTGATAGATATGTTGTGTGTGCATATGCATTTATTTTGTGGATTGGCGTACTGGACGATTTCGCTCATTCCTTTCATTTTTCATGTACAGATGATGAGGACGTAGTATTTGATTTATCTGGTTATGATCTTTTACATAGATCATGGGGATGACGATAGCGGTCCAGATTACCCTATTAAGGAATAGATTCAGATATAGACTTATATGAGAAGATTTTTGAGATCATTTACAATATTTGAAACTATGTTAAGAATTTATATGTTAAAATTTTTTTTAAAAATTTTATGTATTTTGAATTTGTTGGCTTTGGTTTTGCCAATATTGTTTGGATCAACAGGATGTTTGAAAAGATTGTTATTTACAAGTTTTACAGGATTTGAACTTTCTGTTGTATCCTTTGAGAGAGTTATAGAGATTATGTTTTATATGTTTTAAATTGTGGTGTTAGAATTTTATAGCCTTTGCGTGTCCTATTTAAGAGAGGACACATGGCGGGTTGTAATTGCCAACAGGTTAGGGCGATACAGTACCCATTCAACAATATATGTTTATAATTATTTATTTTCGATATCTGGTTGTTTTTCAGGAGTCTGAGTAACTCCAAGTTTGGGATTAGAGATATATGATTCTGAATCGTGTTGTTTTGCAGATCAATGAAGATAATAATCCTATTGTTTGCATTTAGTTAGTTTCACGTATATATACATGTTGTTTGTGCATTTACATCTTGTTTGTAGACTGGCGTACTAGACGTTTTTGCTCATTCCTTTCTTTTGTAGGTACAGGTGATGGAGATATTATTTATGACTTGTCTGGTTATGACTTGTATTTTGATCATGGGAGTGACGATAGTGGACCTGACTATATTGCAGAGGAATAGGATATTATATAGGACTTATGAAAAAGGATTTCTTGGGTTATTGAAGAATTTTGAAACAATATTTTGATTATTTATCTTTTGAGGATTTGAAGTATTGGTTTTTATGTAATAGTTTATTCAATAGGATTTTATGATATTAGTTGGAAGTTAGATATTTTATGGATTATTGTTGACTTTGGTTTTGCTAACTCGGGTTTAGTTTATATTACAGCTTTTACAGGTTTGTACCTTCTAGAGTACTCTTAATTGTGAGTTCATGAAGATTTTTATATGTTTAGATTTTGTGGAATTTAGATTTAAAGCTTTTGCGTGTCTCTCTTAAAAGAGGGATAGTGGCAAATTGTAATGCCTTAATTTACGACGTTACACCTGTGATGCTAGTAATACTACTACTACTACTATTGTAAATTGTAGTAATAGGTTATCATATATTTATTATGTATCATGTGCCTAAAATAACCACATGATTAAATTAATAATGTAGAATGTTTTATGAGTATTAATTTTAGAGCTTTTTTTTCCATTTTATATATTATTTCTTTTATATTTTGGATATTTTCTTATATAATAAATTATTTATATGATTTGAGTGACTTCTAAGGGGGTTTACTTACTAAAGAAGGTAGTGTTATTACCTTCCTTAAGGGATTATGATCATGTTTAATTATAAATCTATAAAATATTTATGTATGATTATTTTGGAACTTTACTTATTAGATGTTATTTAATTCTATGTGTTTGATGAATCTAGAGATATATTTATTTTATTTGTTGGAGCTAAAGTCTTACTTCATGATTTATTACGTTGTTCTTATTTGAGAATTTTTAAGGTATATTGTTGTTTTTTTTCTTTAATTATTTTTCAAAATTGATTGATAATTGTTTTTAATTTACTAGAGCCATAATAATTACTTTATTAATTCATTGATTTATTATGGCCTAATGATTGCAAAAAGTTAAGGGAAATTGTACCTTGAAATTTTATTGATAACGATTCTAATTTATTAAATTACAATTAATATGTTCATATTTTAATATTCTTAATTCGTAAAAAAATCGGGAGTGATATTTGCGACTTTTTTCAAAGCTTTTCAAGATTTTATATCATATTCTTATTAATTATCAAATCAAGTTGTGTAAAATTTAGGGAGTTTACAATACCCACATTATTTGTTGATAGTAGAAGTTTTGTTGTGTAGTCTCGTGGTTTTTTCTCTTATTAAATATTCTTTTTTTGGTCATCATAACATGGGAGGGAAAATTCAAACCTGAGATCTCTCACTTAAAAAACCAAGAAAATGCCATTAAGCTACAATATCATTAGCCCTTATTAGATGTTCTTGATAGTCTTTATTTTGTTATTGTTTTTCTTCTTTTAATGTTAATTATTAATGGACATGAAAAAGAAAATATTTATAATTATAAGCTGTGATTTTTCCTAAACAAGATGTACACACAATTGCTCCTAAACTAAATCTTGATATGTTTATTAACATAAATGTCAAGTAAAGGATAAAGCAAAGCCACATCAACTCAACCCTAAAAGTCGCATATGCTTATTGAAATAAAATGAAATACGAAAGGACAAGAAAGATCCTCATGGAAATAAAACTACATCACGGTCAATTCTCTCGAATCACACTCCCAACTGCAAGACAATGACATTATCAATATGGAATTGTAGTATCATAGAACACAAGCACTGCCTCTTCCCTGGGCCCAAATTAACATAGCAATGAAACCATCGTTGCTGCCAGAAGCGACATCCCAACTATCACATTAGAAATTTTAGCAACTCCATTTTTGCCAGGTGGTGGGGGTGAGTGTGTGGTGGTGGGCGTAGACGGTGGAGTGCCCGTGCAGGCGAGGTGCCAGGGAGGTGCTGCCTGCAGCTGCCACATTTATTGATAGCTTCATGCCACTAGCACAGTGACCTGGGTGGGACATATGAAGTACATTGGGCCTGCGCTTTTCAGTGAAACAGTTGTGTTCCACCACTCCATGAATTGATGGATTTCCACTGTTGCAATTGTCATAATCATTTTTACTAACCTCCGTCACCGAGTGGGTTTGGCCATAGTTGAAAGCTGGATTTTCAAAAGAACGGGGAAGGTCATTTTTCATACATATCTACAATAATAAATTTGGGTTGATTCCTTTGTTATTGCTTCTTTAAATTATTAAGATAAATTGTAATTTAATATTTTCTTTATTTTCATTGATAACTTTTTCTTCTCCATTTACTAGCCAAGAGGATATCAAATCTAATTATTCTACTAGATGATGAATGTTTACGTCACTAAATTAGAACGACCTTTGGCCACTTTTTGGTTCAATTCTATGGACACTCAATCACAACCTATGTTTATAATAAAAAATACCATAAAAGTTATTAACCTTTTCATTTATACTCATTGAAGTGCTAAAATTTAATGTCCTTTACATAAAAACTATTGAAGTGACCAAACTTTACGGGTTTATTATTTGGACTAATCTTTTAACTGCTTGTGAAATAGAACATACACATGCACTAAAATTAAAGGATAACTGAAGGAATTCATAAGTAAAAGCTCTTAAAATTCCTTATCATGTAATCGCATATTTCCCTTGTGGTGATTTTTGTGGACTTCTAAATTTTGAAGACAACATATCTTCAGCCCATTTGCTCACTTGTGAAAAGCAAATATCAGGAACTCGTGTGACCGGGCCTCCTCCTATACCAGAATTTAGAAACCGGCTACTGTTTATATGGATAAAATCACGCATATTTCTTTCGATATCCATGTACCCAAAAACTGAACATATACACTCCCAAAATATTTCCTACAATTGCGAAATGATTCAGTTTTCATAACTGATATAATTTTGAACTAAAAGTACAAATATATGAAATGAAAAAGGGGAAGCCACCATAGCAGCCACCACCAAGAAGTTAATAGAGTAAAATGTCATATTTAAGTATCTTTTATTTGGACATAGGCTCAAAAATTTAAACCAGGCACATACTTCATAAAATTTTAGAATTGTCCCAAAACTTTTTCCTCTAAGTGGTACCGACACTAACAAGGGAAAAAAAAAACTAATTTTTATGGTAAAAGTTATCCAAGATTGGCCTAAAAATAAAAAAGATAATCTTATAAATGATGAGTTTTTATTTCTTGAACATGTAAGCGAGAGATATCTAAATTGATTCAAATTTATATTTTTATTAATTAAACAGTTTGGTGTGAGGCATGTTTTGAAAAATCTATTCGATGAAACCTTAATCATATTTATTTTAAATATTTTACAGCATGTAAATGATATATTCTACCTCATAATAATAAAAAAAGGAAATATAGTCTTGGAAGGGATTTTCTTTTCTTTTTTTCTTTTTGACCCAAAAGGGATGATAAGTAGATGGCTTTGAATTAGTTATAATATGCTCGTTAAACCACATGACAGTAGGAGTGAGCGAATGCAATGTGAATAGGGTATAAAGTATTACATGTATTCTATCCTGTAAGGTACATGGTATTGAATTTCATATGTGAAAACTACATTTTGGCTTCTTGTACTCACCATATACCATGTATCCTATAAAATCTAAAGGGTATAAAGTATCATGTGGAGCTTGTAATTTTTTTTACACAATCATTATATTTTCTTTCTTTCTTTTTAGAACATCAAGTTTATAATCTTTGGTATGTTTTCATATACTATATAACACTATGTTATTTTCATACATTCAATATAAATAATATGCGGAAAGAAATTTAAAAAGTAATTTGTTAATATTACAAGTTCTAAAATATATGGAATCTATTTATGCGTGAAAGTTGAGACCTACAATAAATATTTATGGAAGATATTTATGTGATATTAAACAAATTATAAAACTTGCACAAAATTTCAAAATTAAAAACTTTGGAACTACTTCTATATATTAATTAGTGTTATAATATAAGAAACATCTTTGTATAATTTGAGAGTTCAAGCATGTATATACAACCATAATTCTTTTAAAATAATAATAACAAGTCATTATAAAATAAAATAGTACAAATCTCTCAATAATAAAACTTTCTAAACTGTAGTATGCAAATAATAATCTTGAATATAAGATATTGCAAAATAAAATATGAAATATCGTTATTTATTATATGTTAATATTATTATATAATATTTAACAAGGTGGATATATGATACCATAAAACTTGCACCTTCTATAGTATAGTACAAGTTCTAGGATAGGTACAACGTTTGAAGATATCATATTTGTACCCCACCTTGTGATAGCAAGTTTCGAAAAATTGATATTCGTACCCTTTGGTGGCCCTTAATATCCACCTGGATCCTACCTGATTGAGTAAGATTCCGGCGAGTATCCTGTACAATAGGGTTATCTGCTCACCCTTACATGATATAGTCCTCCAGCTCATTAACGACAGTTGAATTTATTATTAAAATTAATATAAAACGCATTGGCTCATTAATGACCATTAATTGAATTTATCATTAAAATTAATATAAAAGCATTTTAATATAATAGTTTAATTATGATCATATATAGATTTGGGCTCCGTAATAACTCAAGGGACTTTTTTTTCTTGAAAACATAAATTCTTTCCAAAAGCTGCATGTTCTAATAGCCCAAAAAGAAAGCAATTAATATTTGCATTGGTAATCGGTGATTCTTAGAAGGTAATAATGTTATCTCCACGCTTCACTTATCCAGCTTTTCATGTTTTAAGGTAAATGCGAAAAGTAAAATTTTTAGCATATAATAATAATAATAATAATAATAATAATAATAATTCTTGCATTAAATAATTGGGTTTGAAATTTGGATGTTTCAATAATGACATTCCATAAAAGGTTGACATTGAAATTTGAAGAAGTCACACACGCTATTAGTCCAAAATGATGGAGGAAAGCTTCACTAATACTCACATGCCATGACCATATCACAGATCTTGATAAGTGATATAATTTTATAAAATTTATCCATTTTCATTAGTATTTATCATAATTATAATAGTATTTCTTACCACTCATCGAAGTACCTAATATATTAATTCCACTGGATCTTTTTTAAAAAATGAAGCCGTAGAAGTTACCAAATGGGTTAGTTCCGATTTCTCTTCCCCTTTCTCATGTAAAATTCTACATAAACACACTCTCTAAACTAGAATTAACATTTAAATGGATTTGGATTTCATTTCAAAGTTAAGATTAATTTTACGCAAGATAAAAACCTGCACAGGCACAGCTTAAAAATCCCTATATAGGCATATTGCTTATATACTATGAAATTACAATACCGTATGTATGTATTTGTATATATATACACACACGCACACCACGTGTCAAATAATAATCTTGTCGAAAAAACTTAGTTGCATCAATATATCTAAAAATTAAAATTCATCTGTTGAGGTTCAATTTAGGTAAATCAACACCAACCAAGACATTTCAGTTTGAAAAAATTTTGATAAACAATCCTTCGTAATTAGGGTTTAATCAAAATATATAGACGAAGAACTTACCGAGACTATCACCAACAGCGAAAGTCTGGCCATTTGCCCAGGTTGTGTAGTCAACACCACTGTCAGTCCAGCCAGAGGAACCTCCAACGGTGTGAGTTGTTGCCCCATGAACCTTTGGGTTAATGGCCAAAAGTAAAAGGACGGCAAGAATCGCACTTTTCATGTTTTATGTAACTTCTTTTCTTCTTCGAATGACTTATTGAAGTTTAGACTAGGCAAGCAAGCGCGTGATATATGTTTCAAGGTACTACGAGGAAAAGGCGCATAACTATGTTCTACATTATATATACACATCCTAAAGGCCCCAAACGAACATTCGCACCGAAATTTTATTTTAAAATATTCAAATTAAGTTGAAAAACACCTTCTTTTGATTATTATAATTTACTTCCATTATTAGACCAACATTATATATTATGAAACTAATCTTATCCCAAGTACGGGACAACTGCAACCACAATGACAGTAGTTTAAGGAATAATTATTTGGTTTCTTCTTTGATGTCCAACTAACCCATCTCTCTCTCTCTCTCTCTCTCTCTCTCGCTTCACTTTCTCCCTCATAGAGTTATATGGAGCGTTCCATTCCATGATTATTTTTTGGAGCTATAATTGTAAACACAGGCTGGGAAGAATCAGACCTATATATGATATTATTACGGGAATAACCCCACCCACTCACTCGAATGATATATGAAAGAAAGGATTCTCCACATTTTCTGCGTTTACTTGCCTGCACCAGATCTATACTGTATTACAAAGTTTTACCTAAATTTCTTTATAAATGAAGAAATGATGACGTGATAAGTAGACACATTCAAACCAATAACATTATAAGTATTTATATTTGATATATATAAATATATAAATGACATAAAATGGAACTGTTTAGGTGATTAGTAAACCGTCTCATTGTTATAATAAATATAATAATTAGTATATATACTATTTTAGTGATTCACTCACGCAAAGATATAAATATGAGCCATTAAATAGTCGACATGATTGATAATGTTAAATCAATAACGGAACAATAAAATTTTCTAATAATATATACAGATATGTAGATATGTAGATATATATATATGATGCAATGCTCATGGTCATGGCCTTTATAGGTATATACAACATAGAAAAGGTAAGTTCTCAAATTTTTTTTCGGACAAAATGATAAATTATAGAATTCTATATTTGATACACATTGAACAACTATACAACAAACTAAGTCTCCCCCTCCTTATTTCTCAATGTTGAATTTCCAATACTTTTAACAACATATAGAACAATATTTGCTTGTATAATAAATTGAGAAACAGGCTAATGACTTAATGGTAAGGTACACTTATATGTAAGTAAGAGATATAGGGTTCAATCCATGGCGAAGGGAATAGGTGTTTTTTATTTTCAAGCCTAGAAGTGCCATGTGGTACTTTGTGATCAGCACGACCGTTGTAAAGCCTCTAATTATGCATAACCTAATTTTGATAATTAATGATAATAGGATATAAAACCTTAAAGAAATTTTGAGAAAAGTCGCAAAGATCACTCCCGATTTTTTGTGATTTATAGAAATTAAAATGTAAACAGTTTAATTATATATTAAAAAATTCAAATCATCATAAACAAAAAGAAATTTCCTTAAGTTTCTTCAATCAACAAGCAATAGTAAATCAATAAAATAATTACTAAGACTCTAATAAACTTAAAAGAACTACCAACCAATTTTGAAAAAAAAAATTCAAAAAACAATAAATATGCCTAAAAAATTCTCAAATAAGAATATCGTAATAAATCACCAAGTAAAACTCTAATAGGTAAAAAAATATATATATATATATATATAAATAAATATATCTTTAGATTCATCAAACTCATAGAACCAAATAATGTCTAATGAGTGAAATTCCAAAATAATCACACATAAATATTTGCTTATGAGATTATAACTAAAGATGATCGTAACCCATTAATGAAGCTAATAACATCACTTCCTTTAATAAGTAAAACCCCATGTAAGTCACTTAAGTCATGTTAATAATTTATTACATATGGAAATATTTAAATTATAAAACAAGTAATTATAATAAAATACAAAAGCTCCAAAATTAATACCCATAAAATATTCTACATTACCAATCTAATCATGTGGTTATCTTAGGCACATGATACATAATAAGCATATGACAAACTATTATTAGGATTTATAATAGTAGTATTACTAATATCAAAAGTACATTGTAACTTAAAGGGTTAATGACTCGTTTGATACCTCAACTTTGCTTAAATGTGTAATTAACTATCTCAACTTTCATTTTGATCAATTTCATACCTGGATCAAGATTTCGTACACACAAACACTACATGAACAGACGGTGTTAATTCTGTTATTTTATTTTATTTTATCATTATAATTATTGTCTTTTACTTATTATTACTAATTACATTTTCACTTGTTATTATTAATTATATTCAATATATAAATCATAATTATAATAAGTATACATGGGCTACCATTATTTCCTAACGAAGCCCGTTGCCAACATAAAATTTCAAATTTTATCTGATCGATGACCAATGTCCCTCTTGTAATGGTCTTTGTCTTCATCAGTTTGTCGACTAACTGTCACATTCCTTATTATAACAAAGGCCGATTATTAAAAAATTAGCAATGTGGTACATTCCGAAACTTTAATATTGAGTGTGACACGCTGTCATGTTTAGGATACCATTCGGGGCTTGGCAAGAACCTTTAATTTTGTGACTTATGATATGTAATATAACATTAATTGGTAAGATAATAGTGATAATTATGATAAGAATAATTCAGTTAATCATTGGTTAGATAATATGGATGAATTTATTATTAGTAGTTAATGATTCTTGGGAATGAACCTATGCTTAACACTATATTTTACACACGATAGGTGTAATTGCTTAATAAGTCATGAAATAGAATCAAGAAGAGGTATTTTAATTAAACGAATACACTATGGGTGGTTAAATATGGAATCAATAATAAATTTGTAGTTAAACATAAATTTAGGACAAAACAAATTTGAATTGTGAATTTGAAGCATCAAATTGGGTAAAAATAAAAGGTTTAGAGAATCTATGCATAGCCTTTAGGGATACTTGGATCATACCGAAAAGGATAATGGAGCTACCCATAGTGTCATGCCCCAAAGGGTATCCCAAATGTAATAGTCTGCCACATGCTAAACGAGACTTAAGAATCACTACCACAATCATCCGAAAGTCTTGTATTAGTATGTAAGGCATTCCCTTACGACAATAGAATACATAAACAATTGGTGATAGATAGTTCAACCAGATAGGATAAGCATAAAAATATAAACTACAAATATTTCAGCATCAATTACAAAGCATTAAGGGGCATTCCCTGCTACATAGAAGTTTAGGTATTATCCTTTTTGGTAACAATTGATCTTTTTAGGTTCACTACTAAAAACTATGCAAACCAATCGTAAACTTCTAAGGAGATAACTCCTAGTCTCTCATTACATGATTTAGCCAAATCGGGGGACGCAGCCATAAGTATGGGGATTGCACTAGAAAGAAACTGTAGGGGTGTAAGCTACGCTAGCTTAGTGAGTTCCACTTCCTAAAATTAAATGCTCAACAAGTAATATATATATCAGACAAGTTATATTAACAACCATATAAAATGCACAAGCACGTGAGCATACAATACATAAGACCGTCCGGAAGTCTTATGTTGAATGGATTTACACCCTCCATTTGCGGTTAGATGTTTCAAGCCCATACGACCATAGATTTCAATTTTTCTCATTTATATTGTGGTTGATATAGGTGTCCACCCACACACATTTTTAATTCCGGCCCCTACGCCAACATTCGAGTTTACAAGTCCCTCGTTGCCCAGCTATTATGCCTTCTTCCCATAAAGGTATAATAACCTATGCAATGTGACTCACATATGGTATGCATGGCCAATTTGATTATAAAATCATGGCATATTAATTTAGTAATTTATGGGTGATCATAGATATTGCAGACACTTTAATTCTATACTAAATCATACAAATATTAACAACAAGCTCATTTCGATATTTTTATCATCAATTCACCCAAATAAAACTCATATACACACAGTCAAATTTTTATCTTGCCCTAATTCTAATGCCACTAACATTACAAGCACAATCACAAGCATATAATTTAAAGATAGCGAACTCACTTGGTCATGGTCTCCGGTCTCTAATGGTAGCGATCCAAAAACAAGAATTTCCCCCGATTCCAAAATCACCTAAATGGAAGAAATACCACTATGAGTATTTCATACCATAACTAATTCCAAACTTTTCAATTAAATTCTTTAAATTCGTAATTTCCATGGTAATTGGAAATTCCAACTTAAAACGGCCATAACTTGATCATTTTAAATATGAATTTCGCAAATAAGCTATCGATTTCTATCTACTCTTAAAGATCTATCTAGTTATGATGTTATTAGTAAATTTTGAAAATGTTTAGGTATCGAAATGTTTGGATCATATCTGATCAACAACTAAAATTTGAAACTCCGAAATTGTTCTGTGAAATTTGCATTATTTCTACCAAGTAAATTATACGTACATGCAATAGCTACAACTTATGATCATGAATGTCAAGATATGAGCTATCTACATATAATTCTGTAATGATTCTTGATTAAAAAGAATTTTTGCAAAAACTTTCTCCTTACAATAATGTCATGAAGACTTGTTTGAGAAAACTAACTTTATTCCTTTGAAAATCAAACATATTCTTACTATAATAACGCCTTGATGACCTATATACCTATTACCTTCATTATCTTAATAAATTCCTCATTTAAAGGTTGGAAAATAGATGTTTTAAAGTGGATTTTACCTAGGGACTAATTTTGCACAATTTTTGGAAAGGAAAATACTGTTTGATCTTAGTTGAAAAACTTTTCCTTTGTTTTAAGTTTCTACTTTGATAAAACGCAGTTTTCTTATAAAAATCAAGTCATTATTATATTTATTTCCTAAGACTTCTATTTTTCCATTAAAATACTCATTTTGATATTTGGAAATAGGTGTTTAAATAGGGATCATTTTTAAATCCGAATTTGGGAAATTGTTTTTGGGACTGTTTCTTGTGAAAAACTCATTTAATCTTTCTAAAATTAAGTCCTAATCAATCCTACTCCCTAAGACTTCCATTTCTTTAATAAAACTCTTGTTTTAGGATTGAAAAATAAGTGATTTCTTGGTATTTCACCCTAGTTACGAATTTCTACATTTTTGTTGGAGTTGAATCATAGATCTAACTTAACTTTTGTAATCATTTTCTTGTTTGGAAAATTTCTCTTAGTTAAACCATGATAAACTTGTAAAAATCACTACTTTATGATACTCATTACCTAAGCCCTTCATTTTACATGTAAAATCTTCATTTTGAAGTTGAAAAATATGTCTTCTAAATGGGTCTTTCTTAAGATTTGATTTTCAAAAATCACTTTTTGATAGTAACAAAATAGATCTTAAGTTTTGATCAACACTTTTCTTAAAAATATCATGTAGCAAGTCTTTCATGCATGAAAAAAAAATAACCATGTCATTATAACTACTCTAAACAATAGATCTACTATACTATTCATGTTATGAATGTAAATGCATCATGAACAATATGTAGGAAAGAGTAATAATGGAAATATAAGCATAAAACTTCATAAGAACAATATACAACAATAATATAGCGAAATACTAGTATATTAACTTTAATAGTAAGATCTACAGATTGTGATGGCAAGAATATCATGTTTTAGTGTTTCCACATCCCTAGCATAAAGCTCATGGGGATTTTTAATGGAACCACACATGTATAATCTTGCTATTACATGTGTTTAGTGTGGTAGGGTTAAGATTTATTACCTATTTAGATTTGTGAAGCAAGAAAATTGTAGAAAAAAAAAAGTTGTGTGTATGATAGAGAGGGAGGGGGCTCATGGCACACAAAGGGAGAAAGTGGAGAGAAAATTTTTTCAAAAGTTTGATTTTGTTAAAAAGAAGAAAGGTGTAATGTGTAAGGCTTAAAAGGGTTTATATAGAAAATGAAATTAGGGTTTGTGTGAATAAATAAAGAAGAAAAATAAAACAAATTGAGGCATATGGGGAGAGGGGAGAGGGGAGGTGGGGTTGTGTAGGGTTCATGCCGACTTGGAAGGAGAGAAGAGAGAGAGGTTTGTGTTGATTTGTTTTGTGTAATAAATTCAACTTAATATGTAATTTAAGTAATAAAAGTTCTATTGAAAAAAAAGAAAATGTAAGGAATAAGTTGTAAGGATGTAAGAATAGGGTATGAGTGGTTGTACTTGATGAATAGTGTGAAAGAAAGCAAAAAGTTGATTAGACACTTAATTTACCGGTACTAATGAAAATACGATAAAAATATTATAGTTGTAACTTTTATAACTTGAAAAATTATATAACCGATATATTTAGAAATATTATGAAATTACGAATCTAATGATGCTAATATCATGTATTTAATATGCCGAGCCTTGGAACACGCTTTTCAAGATTTGTATCCGATCAGGCTCGAAATAGGTTGTATCCAATCGGGCTCGAAATAGGTCGAAAATCCACTCATTTGATATTGTTAAACATCCTAATACTAATGCAAACCAATCTACTATTTCCACTCATATATCGACTTTTTGGTTTGAGAACAAGGGATTGCCGGATCTAAATTGCTACGGTTTCCTGAAGTTTTGTTGACTTAAGATTTCCGGTTGACTTTCTAATTTGGGGTTTTACTTTGGCGTTAACTCGTTTCTATTCTTCCGGGGTTTCAATCTTAGCATTGTCGGACATAGGATTTCTAAGTCGATTGGTCCAGAGATATTCTTTTAGGATTTCGATTTTAGGTTTTAAGTTTTTCCGAAATTGACCTTAGGTTTGCTAAGAAAACGAGGGTTTACACATAGCAAAGCAACCAATTAGAGATTATGGCTGAACCAGACCAAAAGATTAGTCATCCACTCTTGCAGCCTCTTAACTCAATCAATAAAAGATCAATTAGAAGCACTTATGCCCTTTGGTTTTCCAATCCTAAACATAAAATTTGAGAAACTTAAATTAAATTGAGTTGTGAGGATGAAAAATAGTAATTAAGTGACACAATCTCTTTTGAGCTAAGTTCTAATCTTGGTTTAACAATACTCATGAAAGGAATTGAATTTTGAAGTTTATGCAGACACCTGGTAGGTGGCTACTGTTTCTCATTATTTATGTGTAGGTTAATATTATTGGACTACATAATATTTGAAATAAATCGTACTTTATATGCTATTTGTGTAGTGTGAAATACTATTTGTGAAAACTTTTGGATTTGTAAAAACTTGTGTATTAAAAGTATTTCCTAAAATGCTTACCATTTCTTGTTTCCTATTCCTAGTGCTCGGGATTTTTGTTTGGTTATTGCTAAATATAGGTCTTGGGAACTTTTTATTCCATCATAATACAGGTGTTGGGTCTTGTGATCATTTGATCCACTGGTTGTGGGATAGGCATTAAGTTTTATGATCATTGACTCATCAAGTATGGCATAGCTAGTAGGTCTTGGGATCTTTGGATTCACCATTTGTAGAAAAACTTTTGTTAGTGCCAATGTGTTCATGTTTTTAAAAAAATTTTTTTTGGGGTTTGGTTACAAATTATCTGGTTGATGAGAACATTTATTGGCTTATGATTATTATAATTAATAGCCAATTTAAATATGTGATGTATTGTTTGATTATCCGTTGCATTAGTCATTATAAGTCACATGTAGTGTGGCATTGCATCTGTATGTATGCAATGGTCTATACTAAGTGTAACCTGTTCACATCTTATTCTTTGGGTTAAGTAGATGATGGTTGACGAACACAATTGATTAAGATAATGATTTTTTTTATTGGTAGTGGGACAACGATGCTTGTATGAATTAGTTATTTAGGGTAGAGTTTTATGTTTCAAATTGGTTTACATTTGGAATTGATGGGTTTGTGGGACTGTTTAGTATTTTGACTCATTATTGTTAGGTTTTAAATTTAAAGAACTTTATGACAAATTTTGAGAATCGAAATATATAAATATTTTGGAAATCTACTTGTCATTGGGTGGTTTACAGGTTTCTAGTAGTCCTCTGCATGCACATTTTCGACACGCATGTACGACGAGACTCGTGGTACCCTGTTTTTCAAGCGTTACAAAATCTGCGGTCGATTTGCTCATTATCTTTTTAGAATAATTTCAGTGTGTCTGCGTTTTGAAGTAAATGAAGAATTTACATGAATTTGGCTAGCTTTTAGAAAAAAAAAAAAAAAAGATTTTTATTTACCTACAACTGATTGATTAAAAAATAACTAACCTTTATAACAATGTCCAAATCATATATTAAAACCTGAAACAACAATTATGTTTAACGGAAGATAGTTTATAATTTCAGTCACTAAAAATAAATAAATAAAATTTTCAATCCAATTTGTTTGAATCTTCGATTTTTCTTATAGAAAAACTCAAAAAAAAAAAAAAGCAAGATTAAGTGAGTAAAATTTCTAAACATGTTAAAATGTTATAATACCGGACAAAATTTTAACATGTACCTTTTAATTGGATAAATAGCTTGACCCGTTAAATCTTTTAATGGGATATTATAGTCTCAAAGAATTGAAATCATTTGGGGTGAAATAATCTTCTCTCGCTTGCTTGCTTGCTTGCTTTCTTTCTTCTTCTATTCCCCACCCCAGACACCCCCACCGCCAGCCCCACACACAAAGATCCCATATATTGAGATTTTAGATTTTGATACTTCATCTAATATTTATAAAAACTGTAAAATGACATCGTCAAAAATAGTATTGTCTTAAAAAAAAAAAAAGAGAAAACTAAAGATTAAAAATTATCGTGGTGTATCCTTTAATCAATCCAAAATAGAATGTATTCCAATAAAATTTAAACATGAGTTACTAACTCCATGGAATGCGACTATGTACATATCGTATTGACGCTAAACTCTATTATTTTCGTCTACCTAACGCAAATAGACGTGCCATCTTACGTGGGATTAGGTATGTTTACAGCCAAGCCAATGGCCATATAAACATTTTCCTTGTGATCACGATATTCTTTTATAGGGATTAATTAATTCTAGGAAAGCGATATTCAATGCATCGACTACAAAACTTGCCGTGGGTCCAAGGATTAATTTTTCTGATCTGTAGGGAGATTCCTTCATAAGAAATGAAGAGTCGTGTTGCGTGTGTTTATATTTCAAGATATTACATAAACAGAGGTTGGAGTTGACCATGCACGTATATAACTCACTGATTACATTTTATTAGTTATTTTTCAACTCTAGGTATCTAAAGCATTATATTAATGGCTATGGCTTGAACATGGATTCTAGGCTATTTAATTTTATACATAAAGAGAAGAACAACCAATCTCCTTTCTTTCTCATGCTTTGGCTCTTTCTATATACCTAATCTGTCGACTCAGGTTTATCTGGTAAGCAGTTAGAAGGTGTTAGGTATCTGCCAAATCAAACGGCTAAGTTGAATAAGGATTTTTTACACGTAATGATAACTTTGATAAATGGAAATATATTATCTTGGATCTCGTTGCCCTTTTTCTTTCCATTCCCCCCCACCCCGCCTTGTTGTTTAAGTTTATGACTTTGAGAAGTAACTCTGAGGATAAAGGGAATAGACATATCCTGTCCAAGGATTAAAAGCAAGCTTGGCACGTCACCTTTTCTAATTTCCTATCTCATAATTTCGATGTTCCTACGTACCTACGGTCTGAAAATTTTCACTATTCGGTCTCACGTGTTATGTATGTTTGAGGTCCCATATCATCAAAAATGTTGTCACCTAGTCGTGTTTTCATAAATAAAAAGTCTTTATATTATATTATGTTTAGTTCACTGAAATAGAATAAGATTGAAAAGTAATAGTAATTTTTTATTTTATAGTTAGGGGTACTTTTAAAACAAATCATACTTTTTAATCAGGAATAGCCATTCCTCTAGTAGTAAAGAAAAGGAATGGAGATTCCTTATATATTTCACATTACATGGAATACATATTATTTTGATAGAATTTTTCATAAACCAAACAAAAAAATAAATATTCTGTAAGAATAAATCTGGAATATCGATTATATTCCATTCAACCAAACATAGTATTAGTGTTTTTCAAATTTAGGATTTGCATTAGATTTTTTAAATTTGGGCTTCAAATGTGCATCTTTAGGATTTTCCATTTATAAAAATTAATTTGACAAAAAACGTAAATTCAATGATTTTTGGAGATTAAAATATATCAACACACTAAAATTTTATGAAATCAAATGAATTCTAAGAGTTTGCTTTCAGTATAACAGATTTGTAGGTACCTGAAAAAACAACAAAAAATATTTTTTCCACACTTTTGTATTTTGTGTAAATCACTTAAATTTATACAACTCGAATATAATAATTATGAAGTAAATGTTATAAAATTTTTGAAAAGGTTTTCAGAAAAGTCACAATAGTCACTCCTGATTTTTCACGATTTAAGAATATTATAATACAAACAATTAAATTATCGTTTAAGAATTTGAATTGTTATGAACAAAATTTCAAGATATATTTTTCTACAACTTCTTAGTAATACGACATAAATATAAAAGAATAAAACTTGATATCTCTATATAATGGAACGAAAAACTAGACATCTTAATTTCAACTTTAACTAGATGATGATATTAGTAAAAGTTATAAAATATAATTTTTTTAGTATTAAAGAAATAAATAATGAGTAAATTAATAATTACAAAGAAATTGTAATATAAAGAAAAATAATTTATATTGAAGGGAAAAAGTGTCATATGATATAAAATAAGAATGTTTTATGGTCCACCCTAATGTATAATTAAATAATTTATCGTTTGACAGAGATGCTATTAAAGATGAATAGACATTATTAAAAATAAACAGTTACTCCCTACCTTCTATATAAACTAGACTTCCTTTTCTCCAAAACTCATTCCTAAACCTAGAAACCTCTTTAAAAAGCTCTATTTGTGAGATTTTCATCAAGAGAAGATAAAGAAACAAGATCAAGGTGAGTTGATCTTCTTCTTCTTTGTGGAGATTTAAAGGATGAGTTCTTTTCTTAAGGTTCTTTTTGCTTTTGAAAATCAAGCTTTGAGAAGAAGCCCTAGTTTTGTGGGAGATTTGTGTTTGACAATCAAAGGGAAATAAAAAAATTCAAAATTTTAGGTATGCACGAATCTTTTCTCTTTTTGTGCGAATATAGAAGTGATCATGTCTGATTTTGTTTATATTATATTGAAGGGAGTCGTAATATTAGAGGATTTTGGAGAATTTCTATTATGTGGGGGATTTTGTTATCAAAAGATAAAGGCATGTATAAATCATGGCTTTTAATTCTTTTCAGTTTAGGGTTTTAGATGATGATAGGATTAGGGTTATGTTATGAAATAATGTTTTGATTGAATAATTGGTTATGAAGAAGTGTTTTGTGGAGTTAAGGTTTTCTATTCCTAGAACTGATTAAAGGTACGACTTTGTCTTGCTTGTTGTTTGTGCTTGTAGGCTTAGACATGATAAATTGACATAATATTATTCGACTATAATAAGAAATTGCGTTTGTTGCTTGCGCTTGGCTGTGTTTAGTAAAGACTAAGCAATATTGTAATACTAACGTGCCACCCTGATGATCTATGTGTGAGGTTGTCCCTAGTGGACTCGTGTATAGCTATGATTCCAATAGTTTAGGAAGTGGTATGATTATGGTACCCTGGGTGTGTAGAAGATTGCAAACATCATGTATGTATATATTACATATTTTCAATATTGGTTGTTTTTGGCAAAAAAAAAAAAATATTGGTTGTTTTTACTGAGTTCTGAGTTGCTCCAAGTTTGGGGTTAGGCAAGAATGACCCTAGACTATGCTGTTTGATTGCTAATAAAAAGATAACAATTTGTGTTTGATGCATTAGTTATTAGGTTGTATGTGAAACTATACAATGCTTATTCATGTGTTTGTGGTATGACATACTAGGCCTTTATGCTCATTCTTTTATGTTTTTCAGGAATAGATGAAGATCTAATAGTGTTTGATTTAATAAGATATGATGTGTTTGTAGACTATGGGGAGGACAATAGTGGATCGGACTTTTATGCTGATTTATAGCTGAAGTGAAAGAAGGAATTAAAATTTTAAGACTGTTTTCATGGTTTATGTTTTGAAAGATTTTACAAGACTTCTTTTGTGATGTTTTAAGTTTTTAAATATGTTGGTTTTGGTTTATGCCAACTATGTTATAATAAGTTGTTATGAGATGTTCATTATTATTAAATATGTACCTTTTTTATATGAGATTTTGATGAAATTTCTATAAAGTGGTTTAGTATTATCATAGCCTTAGCATGTCTATCTTTAGTAAGGGAATACGGTGGGTTGTAATGCCTTCAGGTTAGGGCTTTACAGAAATGATGCTAAACTTAAATAACTCAAATCTCAAGATGTTTCATAAAAGTTAAAATGAAAAGAAACAACAAATCAATATAATAAAAGAATAAAAAATCTAATCATATAATAAATGAAACAAACAAATTCGAAACTTGGAGACAATTGAAAAATAATACCGAGTCTCAAAATGCTTCACAATAACAAAAATAGAGAGAAACATCAAGTATACTGATGTGATTGTATCAAATTCTAAAATTTATAAACCCAATCTAAATCCTACGATCAAGCTAGGCAACTATACCTATCTATAGTAGTATAGGATTACAACGGGTATCGTCCTCAAGGATCTATTAAACAAGTACTAGAATCACCTTTTTTCTACTATTTAGTGTAAAATATGAAACAAGATATAATCTTTAGTTATCAATGTAGGGTTTTCATATGAATTTTCATAAAATCTTTGCAACGGAAAGTAAAAAAAAAACCCTAAAGTAGGAATTCATGCGATTTGATTAAATCAGATATCAAGTGGAATAAATCTAAAAATTTACCTTGCAGTTTTGTATCCAAAAACTTAGAATCAATTGCTTCCACTTCGAATCTATTAGTGATTGTGCTCTAAGCTAATTACTGGATATTGTCATACAAAGACATTTCTATTATATTGTTTGAATGTTTACTTTATAATAGGATCTATAAATAATTTAATTATTCTAAATGTCCCTATATGCTTATTATTGTGGGAACAATAATGAATTAAATCTAGTATGAGGTTTGACTAATAATCATGGGATGTTTATTTGTATAGAGATACAAATCAAACTCATAGGTATATGTTAGAGAACTATGTATTGGACTAACTCGCTTTGAGATCACTACATGAATTAATGTCATAAGTGATTCTCAAAATAAAATGTCATCGTATCCTCAAACTGGAAATCACCATGGATTCCAACATGAGGAATATTATGTTTCAACTCAATCAAACGTTGTCTTTAACCGGATAATTATAAAAGTTGAGATTGGACATAATGTAAATCATGTAGAGGAAGTTGAGTGTTTAAGATGGGATTTGTCCCTCTCATTATGAGAGAGATATCTCTAGGCCCCTCGATGAGTGAGACCGAGAAATGCATGGTCATACTTAAATGAATTGATAGTGTGATCAATTTCATTTGTTTTTATCAGTTCACTTAGAAATCAAGAAATGATAAGATTGAACAATATAAGGATGACACTATCCATGCCTTATGTTCAATCTAGATATCATGTGACAAAAGGATAATGACATAAGTTATGGATTAGATAAAAATTGGATCATCGATCCTCACTTAATTTGGGTAAACATAATGTCTTGCTAGAGGCTGCTTATGTTTTGTTAACTAAAATTATTTTAGGTCAACTACCAATATTAAGTGAACCTACAGGGTCACACACAAAAGAACGAGCCAAAAGGATCATGAACTAAATTTAATGTCTTGTAGGAATAATAACTTATTATTATTAAGAATAATAATAAATTATTATATTGTTATGTGCAAGAATTATATTTTAATAAATATTATCCCTAATTAGATTAAGGGGCACTAATGTCATAACTCATGTGAGAATGATATTAGTATAAAAGGAATATAAAGAGATCTCTTAAGGGTTAACGACTTATCTGTTGACATTAGACCGGTAGAGAAAATCTGCAAACTGTAAGCCCCGAAAAATTTCAGTAAATAATCCCAAAATGAACTTAAAAAATAAACCCTAAAAATGACTCCAAATTAAAACCGAACTTCTGTCACGCCGCGAAGGGTACCCTAAACGTGGCAATCCGCCACATATAATATCAAGGCTTAAGAATGGCTACCTTAGTCATGCGAAAACCTTAGTATTATATGTAAGGCGTCTAACACGGTAATAGGAGACGCTTTTGGGAAGCATAGTATAAGCAAGTAAAGATAAACATACAAGAATCCAGAAATAAAGTATATCATATCATAAATATCCAAAGGTCTGTTACATAAATCTTAGAGGCATACCCCCGCTAATACCAAGGATCAAGATAACTTCATAACATCCAAAATACTACCTTAAAGATTTCAAAGGAATTCTAATCTAAGTCTTCGAGTAGATTTCCTCCAAAAGCTTCATCATAAAACGTATATGGATACGGGATGGCCTCGGGCACAAAAATGTGTTCCTGGAATACAAATATCTATAGGGGTGTAAGCTTATGGCTTAGTGAGTAAATCCCAAAATTCATACTCGTAGTAAATTATCAATCAAGTTTATTACTCAAACATATGAAATGCAACAACCACGTGAGCATACAAGACATATGACTTTCCGGGAATCATATGTTGAATGAATTTACGCCCTTCATTCGGGGTTGGGGATTCAGGCCAATTACAGCCACAACTTTTAAAAACACTTTTATAGATCTTACCGGCTCCTATACGCCATCAAAAATTTGTAGTTATTACAGGCTCCTACTAGCCACCAAAAACTTGTAGTTATTACAGGCTCCTACTAGCCATCAATTTAAGTAGTTCTTACCGGCTCCTACTCGCCACTTACATGATATACCGGTTATGTCTACCACCACTATTATACACTTGTCCCACCAATTGTATAGTAGTGAATGCAATGTGACTCAACATATGAAGTGCATGATAATTTCTTTAATTAAAGTCTAGTAATTACTTTAGCTTCTTTCAAGTGATCAACCAATTTCAAACAATTCAAGATATTAATGCACATACAACTTTATTACAAACAAATTGAGTTTCGATATACTTAGTATCCCTTCAACATATTTTCATACACTTCATTTTGATTTTTGACTTAGATTCTAGTGCAACTAACTTTACAAGCACAATCAAGAGTATGAGAAAATTAACGGGAAGTAACTCACTCGGCCATGATGACACCTTCTTGAATTGGATGGGTCGTTCGGAAATTCCACTTAATCGTAGTAATCCTCGGGATACGAACAATCCTCCTCGTGATTATCTAATCAAGAAGAATACCCAAAATGAGTATTTCATGAAATTCTATCCTTGAAGATTCTAATCTTTTCTTAAAAATCGTAGAAAATCGTATAAGGGAAATTCCAACTTAAAATGGCCATAACTTGCTCATTTTAACTCGGAATTTCGCGTATAAATACCGTTTTCTACCTACTCGAAACGATCTACGCATTTCTAAGCTTATTTCCATAAAACTAAGTCGTTTGGGTTCCGAAAAGGTAGCGATCAGATTTGCCACGAATTTGTAAACACTTGTTTTCCTTCTTGTAAACAAAGCTCATTTTGAAAAGATAACATTTCAATTATTTTGTAAACTTTTGAAAGGTATATATATATTTGTAATGACTCATAACAAATGTATGAAGTAAATGAAGTTGTCTCAAAGTAAGGTTTTAAAAGTCTTTGAATTTGAGATTCTATTTTACTTTTGAAAGATCTTTTAGTCATTAAGATATATATTTTATTTCTAAATGAAATCTCTTGTAATTACTTTAATTTCCTAAAGTGTGGTTTTATTTTCTAAACTTGGATTTCAAAAGTAGCAAAATGACATTTTAATGTTTCCAAAAGAATTTCTACTTCTTGATAAAAGATAAGTTTTCATAAAACCTTTTGTAAGAAAATCATTCCCATATATGTTCATGGGTTTTTAAGAAATCCATTTTTCCATATTTATTTCTTTTAGAAAGAATCTTTAATTTCAAGAAAACACTTTCTCATTGATTTTTGTTGAGACAAAAACATTATGTTCATGCATGAATATGAATCATAAGCTATAGAAATGTAAAATAATAACTTGAAAGCTTTAAGTAAATAATCAAGTATTGGGACCTTAGCTTCATCAAGGTACCCCGGGACTAAGAAAAGACTAGTCCCGAAAAGAAAAGAAAAGAAATTGTTTTGACTTGATGAGGACAAGTCTAAGACTAGAATGACTAGTCTTAAAATCAACTTGAAATTAAATAACTTGAAATGAAGTAAATAAATTGCATGAAAGATAAATAAATTGTAAGACAATGAGCTTATATGCTCTAAATAATATATATATAGTTATATAGATATATTAGATAGTAGTAACATAAAGGAAATATAAAGAACATAAAGGAAATATAAGGAACATAAAGGAACATAAAGAGATTGATATTATGAACAAAAACAAAGTATGAATCTAATGTTGCTTTCTTAACCTTCATGGTTTTAGAAAACATACACTAAGCTCATACTAAGTAGATGAACATGAAGAATTCTTGAGAATTTCTTACCTAAAGGAAACTAAACTTAAGAAGACTTCTTGAGAGAACTCTTGAAAGAATTTGAGAGAGATTTTGAGAGAGTAACTTTAGTATAGAAGTGTGTGAAAGAAGTGAAGGTATGAGGGGTATTTATAGGAAAATGTGGGAGATAATGTTAATTAAATAATTGAAAAATAAAACAATTTAGCATAGAGAGAGGGGCCGCGCTATTTTGGGGGTATGGGGAAGAGAAAAATTAATTTTTTTGTCTTTTGATTAATTAAAGTAAGAAATGAAAGATGTGAAATTGTATTGGAAATGAAAATGTGTAAGAAATAGGTGTATGGCTTGTAAGAATAGGTTGTAAGAAAAAGTAGAGATAGATGAATAGTGTAGAATAGTAGAAAATAGTGTAATGTAAAAGTAGACATGACAATTAAATACCGGTAGTAAGAAAATACGCGTATAAAAGCGATATATGATATTTTTAGTTATCGAAAAATTACGAAATTGATATTTTTGGAAATCTTATATTTTTACGAGTCTAACGGTATATTCGGAATATTTTTCCTATTCCGGGCTTCCGGACACATTTTTCAAGAACTGTGTCCGTTCGGGTTCGAAGGACATCCGAATTTCGCGAAACTGAAACTTTTATAAAACCTATGGTTATTACGAACTATTCGAGCTAATTTTTCCAACTTCGTTTTCTATGACTTGAGAAAACGGCAATGCCGGAGTTAAACGGTTACGGTAAACTAGGGTTTTGTTTGACCTAAGAATCCGTTTGACTTCCGTTTAGGGTTTAGGTCTTTAATTTTGGATCGAAAATTTCGGGGATTTACAACCTACCCCCCTTAAAGAAAGTTTTGTCCTCAAAACTTGAAATTTGCAACTTGAAATTCGTACCTGGTTCTTCAAAGAGATTTGGATATTTCTTTCGGATTTCATCCTCGGCTTCCCAAGTAGCCTCTTCTCGCGAATGATTCCTCCATAACACCTTGACATATCGGATTTCCTTGTTTCTCAGCTTTTGAACCTTTTGATCCAGAATTTGAACTGGGTGCTCTTCATAAGTCAAGTTTTCTTTCAGCCTGACTGGTTCAAGCTCCACAATCCGATCAGGGTCGGGGATATGCTTTCTTAGCACTGAGACATGGAAGACATTATGTACTCCCGACAGGTTTGGTGGTAATGCCAAGCGATAAGCCAAATCTCCTACCCGTTCGAGGATTTCGAAGGGTCCGATATACCTTGGGCTTAGCTTCCCTCGAGCTCGTACACGATGGATACTCTTTATCGGATTCACCTTCAGATACACATGATCTCCAACGTTAAACTCAAGGATCCTTCGTTTTTGATCCGCCCAACTTTTTGTCTATCTTGGGCCTCTTTCATCCTTTGTTGAATAATCCTGACTTTATCTGAGGCGTCTTGGATGAGATCTGGTCCAATTGTTAACTTTTCCACATCATCCCAAAATAGAGGCGATCTACACCTTCTTCCGTATAAAGCTTCGTATGGTGGCATCTTGATTGTTGAATGATAGCTGTTGTTGTAAGCAAACTCTACCAAAGGTAGGTGTACTTCCCAGCTTCCTTTGAATTCCATAACACAAGCTCTTAACATGTCTTCCAAAGTCTGGATAGTTCGCTCTGATTGTCCATCAGTTTGTGGATGATAAGCTGTGCTGAACTGTAACTTGGTCCCCATACATTTCTGAAGGCTTGTCCAGAATTTTGACACGAATCGAGGATCTCGATCCGATACAATCCCTGCTGGAACTCCATGCAGTCTCACAATCTCCCTTACATATAGCCGGGCCAACTTTTCCATTGAGTAGGTCATGTTGATGGGAATGAAGTGTGCTGACTTGGTAAGTCGATCCACTATTACCCATATGGCATCATATCCGGCTGATGTTCGGGGCAATCCACATACGAAATCCATGGTAATTTGGTCCCATTTCCATTCTGGTATGGCCAATGGTTTCAAAAGTCCTCCTGGCCTTTGGTGTTCAATCTTTACTTGTTGACATATGGGACACTTCATTACGAATTCAGCTACATCCTTTTTCATTCCATTCCACCAAAAGCGACTTTTAAGGTCTTGGTACATCTTGGTACCACCGGGGTGCATGGTATATCCCGAGTTATGCGCCTCATCCATTATTTCCTTTTTCATCTCCTCATCATTTGGTACACATAATCTTCCCTTCATTCTTACTACATCTTCCTCATCTATCTCAAAATCGTCATACCTTCCTCCTGTATCTCACTTTTCAACTTTTGTATGACTTCATCATATCGTTGAGATTCTTTGATTCTATCGATCAGGGTTGGCTCCATTACCAAATGGGAAATTTCCATTTCCGCACTTTGCCCCACAAATTCGATGCTCAATTCTCGAATTCCTTTATGAGTTCTTTTTGAGTTGTGAGCATGGCTGCAACTTCTCCATGGTTCTTCCGACTCAAAGCGTCTGCTACCGCATTCACTCTTCCAGGGCAATAATTTATTCCAAGATCATAGTCTTTGATCAACTCCAACCATCTCCTTTGCCTCATATTCAATTCCTTTTGTGTGAATAAATACTTGAGGCTCTTATGGTCCGTATAAATCTCGCATCTCTGCCCATAGATAGTGCCTCCAAAGCTTGAGAGCAAACAACTGCGGCTAACTCAAGATCATGCGTCGGGTAATTTTGTTCATGCGGCCTCAACTGCCGTGAAGCATAAGCAATTACCTTCCCTTCTTGCATAGCACACATCCTAAGCCATTTCTTGACGCATCACTATGGACGGTATATGGCTTTTCTGGATCGGGTAAGGTTAAAATTGGAGCAGATACCAATCGTTGCTTTAACTCTTGGAAACTTTGTTCTCTTTTCTCATTCCAAATGAATCTTTCATTCTTCTGGGTCAACTGAGTTAGCGGCTTAGCTATTTTTGAGAAATCTTGCACAAACTTCCTGTAATAGCCAGCTAATCCAAGAAAACTTCTAATCTCAGTCACCGTCCTTGGTTGTTTCCATTCCATTACGGCCTTAATCTTTTCAGGATCTACGATATTCCTTTCCCTGAGATAACATGTCCTAGAAAAGATATTTGATCCAACCAAAAGTCACACTTGGATAATTTGGCATATAACTTGTGCTCCCTTAAGGTTTGTAATGCCATTCTCAGATGTTCTTTGTGTTGCTCCCGTGTTTTAGAATAAACCAAAATATCATCAATGAAGACAATCACGCATTTATCCAAGAGCGGTTTATACACCCGATTCATCAAGTCCATGAAAGCAGCTGGTGCATTTGTCAATCCAAATGGCATGACCATGAACTCATAGTGTCCATACCGAGTTCTAAAAGCGGTCTTGACACATCTTCTGGTTTTATCCTCAGCTGGTGGTATCCAGATCTCAAATCAATGCGTGAGAATACACTTGCTCCTTGTAGTTGGTCAAAGAGATCGTCAATCCTTGGCAATGGATACCTATTCTTGATGTGACCTTATTGAGTTCTCGATAGTCAATACACAACCTCATCGATCCATCTTTCTTCTTTACGAATAATACCGGAGCTCCCCAAGGCGAGACACTTGGTCTAATAAATCCTTGGTCAAGCAATTCTTGTAATTGCTTCTTAAGTTCCTTGAGCTCAACAGGTGCCATTCGGTATGGTGCCTTGGATATAGGTTCTGTTTTGGCATCAAATCGATCTCAAAATCGATTTCTCGTTTTGGGGGTAACCCAGGCAATTCTTCTGGAAAAACATCAGAGAATTCATTAACGATGGGGATGTCGTCAATGTTGGGTCTTTCCTTATCCTCCTCCGTACTTCCCACATAACTTTCAACTCCTTCCTCAACTTCTTCAATTAGCTCAAACGAACTTAACTCCAAACTTTTTGCGGATTCTCCCAAAAACGTAGCTTTCTTTCCATCTTGTCTCATGAATTCCACCCTTTTATTTCTACAATCTACCTTTGCTTCCACCATGGACAACCAACTCATTCCGAGAATCACTTCGTACTTGCTAATTTCTATTACTATAAGATCGGTAGTTGCTTCATGGCCTTGTATCTTCATGGGGCAATTCCTTATTACTTCTTTGGTAGTCACCACACTACCGGTGGGGGTTTTTATACGAAAACTTGTTGTGATTGTGGTGATGGGTAAACCGGTCTTCAAGGCTACACTAGTGGCAATAAAGGAATGTGTTGCGCCGGTATCGAAGAGGGTATAAGCGGTTAGGTCCCCTATTGTATGGTTCCTGCGTTCAAGACGCGCGTGTTACTAGTCTTATTGTCTTAAAAAGGTTTCCTAAACATCTATTAGCTCCAACATACATCATAACTTTATACTCAACAGATATTAAAACAGACATATATTTTTAAAGGTTGAGGCTAACCTGTAACCAAGCTATAGTCGTACTCCTCTCCATGGTCCAGGGCAGCCAACTCTAATCCTTCTTCGGCATCCTCCTCGCAGACCCATTGCCCTTCAAGGTTATAAATTCTCAGCCCATGCATAGATGATGCCGAGCGACTTCCGCTTCCATTCCCACTCCTTGTCGGGGCAAGTCCTCCTGGATCCAACAGGTCGGTTTGCTGTGAGATTCCTTTGGGGACACTCGTTAGCAAAATGTCCCAATTGCTTACATACGAAACAAGTCGTAGAAGCTTTCTTTGGGCAATCCGGAATCTTATGGCTCGGGTCACCACAGAAATACACTTGTTCTGGAGAAGGGGCATCTCTTCGGGTAATGCGCTCCTTTGCATTTCCAACAATTTGCTGCTGCTTGGAATTATCCTTGTCCACTAAAATTTCCCTTAAAGTGCTAATTGGTTTAAACCTCTTGGAAGGGAAATTGGAGCTTGTTCCTGGTTGAAATTTCCTTCCAAACACATGTACTTTCTTCTCAGAAGTCCCAGCTTTCCTTTTCTTGGCCCCTTCAACAATTCTTGCTCTTTCGACCAATTCCTGAAGGTGCGAATGTCAAACTCTTCTAATCGCATCCTTAAGTCCTCGTCTAACCCATTCAGGAACACTTGTCGTTTCAGCTCCTCACTATACTTATAAGAATCCGGAGCATACTGCAGGAGTCGGCTAAATTCCGTCTCATATTGTTCTATGGACTTTCCTCTCTGGGATATGTGCAAGAAATCCGCACTATACCTTACTCTTAAACTTCCAGGGAAATAATTTTCCAGAAACTCATTCCGAAACATATCCCAGGTGATAGGCGGCGGCAATTCCCTACTCTTGGACTCCCACCAGATGCGGGCGTTGAACCTCAACATATAAGTACCATAGCTTAATCGGAGATGATAAGGAACTTCATAAGCGGCAAAAGATCGTTCTATCTGCGCGAGCCAATCCTCTGCTTCATCTGGTTTCCCAAAAGCCCCGTCAAAGTAACGGTTACTTTTGATAAAATCTGGGAGTGAAGTTCTGTATGGTCGAGGTGGTGGCGGAGGCGGCAAGGGTGCTGTATGTGATTGAGCATCAGGTGCTACTGGTCCATGTACAGATGCTTGGGGTGCTTGCTCGGGTGGTGCTTGTGCTGGTGCCGGAGGTGGCATATTCCTTTATTGTTGCTGAACTAACACATTAAGAAGTTGTGTTAATTGACCCAGAGTGGCTTGGAGATTGCCTTGCTGGTCTGGGGCAGGAGCCACAGGGGGTACTTCTGGTTGATTAACTTCTTCAGGCGGGTTATTTGATGCCTGCCTCATCCTCGGTCGTCCTCTTCTAGGTCGGCTGTTTTAATTGTTTACGTAAATACTAGATTATTAAGTCTTTTACTAAGTTACGGAAATTGCGGAAATTTTTAAGAAATAATCATATAAAGGGAAATATCACAAGAGAAATTTAATCAACTAAATCAAGAGATGAAATTTGTTAAACCAAAATAATTAAAAATCATAGAAAGGAATGGAATTTTTATAAAGAAATCAAAGAAATTCAAAATACAACATATATTAAACATTTTTCTTTTGAAAACATAAATTAAACTACTAATCGATCCCATATCCTAAGTCGATCTGGTTACAACATTCTTGTTGGACACATGGGGTTGCTCGTGTGGATCCTTCCTTCTTTCTTTGATCATTCCTTCTTGGTGAGGAAGTTGCATTGGTTGGGTCTAGGAGTCGTTCTTAGCCATCTTAGTTACGAACAGCTTCAAGTTGCTTCGGTCCATCATTCTCCTTTGCGGGAGGGTTGATTTCTAGATGCGCTTGGCTCCCGTTGATCAAACTTCGTCTGTGCTGCATGCTCCTAATCGGATACTTCCGTCATTTTTTTCTCGATCAGGTTTCTCACACGAGATCGTCTTCGATTCGGGATATTCTCATCAGGTCATTTGAAATCTTGACTGGCTTTACGTTGGTTGGAAATATCCTTATCTCGTCCATGATCTACTGGCTCATCGTGGGCTTAGATATATATATAATTGTCCTATGGAATTCCAACTCAAAAATCGGGAAAACTAACATCTATTATTTCGGAAAAAGAACGTAGCTTTTTGGAGCATAGGGTGTGGTTTTAATGGTACGTAAAACATTCTATAGCGTAAGAAACTTCTAAGTCTGTCTAATAGGAAAAACTCCTTACATAGGCTTCTTACTTTTAATCGGTAATCCACAAGGGTTTCTTCATTTCTTGAATTCAACATTGGGCCTTAACCCTAACTTTTCCAAGAGTAACTACAAAGGACAAGGGAGGTCATTAATTCTCCTTTTTGAGAATTTCTAAACTTGTCTAATCTTATCTAAGTCCTTTTATAAACATCTCTATCTTTTTCTATTTTAGGCTTATTCCTATTACCTTTATTTCTATAAACTTGTTGCTCTGATACCAACTTAAACTGTCACGCACCGAAGGGTACCCTAAACGTGGCAGTCCGCCACATATAATATCAAGGCTTAAGAATGGCTACCTTAGTCATGCGAAAACCTTAGTATTATATGTAAGGCGTCTAACACGGTAATAGGAGACGCTTTTGGGAAGCATAGTTAAGCAAGTAAAGATAAACATACAAGAATCAGAAATAAAGTATATCATATCATAAATAACCAAAGGTCTGTTACATAAATCTTAGGGGCATACCCCCGCTAAATCCAAGGATCAGATAAACTTCATAACATCCAAAATACTAAAAGATTTCAAAGGAATTCTAATCTAAGTCTTCGAGTAGATTTCCTCCAAAAGCTTCATCATAAAACGTATACGGATACGGATGACCTCGGGCACAAAAATGGTGTTCCTGGAATACAAATATCTATAGGGGTGTAAGCTTTATGGCTTAGTGAGTAATCCCAAAATTCATACTCGAGTAAATTATCAATCAAGTTTATTATCAAACATATGAAATGCAACAACCACGTGAGCATACAAGACATATGACTTTCCGGGAATCATATGTTGAATGAATTTACGCCCTTCATTCGGGGTTGGGGATTCAGGCCAATTACAGCCACAACTTTTAAAAACACTTTTATAGATCTTACCGGCTCCTATACGCCATCAAAAATTTGTAGTTATTACAGGCTCCTACTAGCCACCAAAAACTTGTAGTTATTACAGGCTCCTACTAGCCATCAATTTAAGTAGTTCTTACCGGCTCCTACTCGCCACTTACATGATATACCGGTTATGTCTACCACCACTATTATACACTTGTCCCACCAATTGTATAGTGAATGCAATGTGACTCAACATATGAAGTGCATGATAATTTCTTTAATTAAAGTCTAGTAATTACTTTAGCTTCTTTCAAGTGATCAACCAATTTCAAACAATTCAAGATATTAATGCACATACAACTTTATTACAAACAAATTGAGTTTCGATATACTTAGTATCCCTTCAACATATTTTCATACACTTCATTTTGATTTTTGACTTAGATTCTAGTGCAACTAACTTTACAAGCACAATCAAGAGTATGAGAAAATTAACGGGAAGTAACTCACTCGGCCATGATGACACCTTCTTGAATTGGATGGGTCGTTCGGAAATTCCACTTAATCGTAGTAATCCTCGGGATACGACAATCCTCCTCGTGATTATCTAATCAAGAAGAATACCCAAAATGAGTATTTCACAAAATTCTATCCTTGAAGATTCTAATCTTTTCTTAAAAATCGTAGAAAAATCGTATAAGGGAAATTCCAACTTAAAATGGCCATAACTTGCTCATTTTAGCTCGGAATTTCGCGTAAATACCGTTTTCTACCTACTCGAAACGATCTATGCATTTCTAAGCTTATTTCCATAAAACTAAGTCGTTTGGGTTCCGAAAAGGTAGCGATCAGATTTGCCACGAATTTGTAAACACTTGTTTTCCTTCTTGTAAACAAAGCTCATTTTAAAAGATAACATTTCAATTATTTTGTAAACTTTTGAAAGGTATATATATATTTGTAATGACTCATAACAAATGTATGAAGTAAATGAAGTTGTCTCAAAGTAAGGTTTTAAAAGTCTTTGAATTTGAGATTCTATTTTACTTTTGAAAGATCTTTTAGTCATTAAGATATATTTTATTTCTAAATGAAATCTCTTGTAATTACTTTAATTTCCTAAAGTGTGGTTTTATTTCTAAACTTGGATTTCAAAAGTAGCAAAATGACACTTTTTAATGTTTCCAAAAGAATTTCTACTTCTTGATAAAAGATAAGTTTTCATAAAACCTTTTGTAAGAAAATCATTCCCATATATGTTCATGGGTTTTTAAGAAATCCATTTTTCCGTATTTATTTCTTTTAGAAAGAATCTTTAATTTCAAGAAAACACTTTCTCATTGATTTTTGTTGAGAGAAAAACATTATGTTCATGCATGAATATGAATCATAAGCTATAGAAATGTAAAATAATAACTTGAAAGCTTTAAGTAAATAATCAAGTATTGGGACCTTAGCTTCATCAAGGTACCCGGACTAAGAAAAGACTAGTCCCGAAAAGAAAAGAAAAAGAAATTGTTTTGACTTGATGAGGACAAGTCTAAGACTAGAATGACTAGTCTTAAAATCAACTTGAAATTAAATAACTTGAAATGAAGTAAATAAATTGCATGAAAGATAAATAAATTGTAAGACAATGAGCTTATATGCCTAAATAATATATATAGTTATATAGATATATTAGATAGTAGTAACATAAAGGAAATATAAAGAACATAAAGGAAATATAAGGAACATAAAGGAACATAAAGAGATTGATATTATGAACAAAAACAAAGTATGAATCTAATGTTGCTTTCTTAACCTTCATGGTTTTAGAAAACATACACTAGCTCATACTAAGTAGATGAACATGAAGAATTCTTGAGAATTTCTTACCTAAAGGAGACTAAACTTAAGAAGACTTCTTGAGAGAACTCTTGAAAGAATTTGAGAGAGATTTTGAGAGAGTAACTTTAGTATAGAAGTGGTGTGAAAGAAGTGAAGGTATGAGGGGGTATTTATAGGAAAATGTGGGAGATAATTTATGTTAATTAAATAATTGAAAAATAAAACAATTTTAGCATAGAGAGAGAGGGCCGACGCTATTTTGGGGGTATGGGGAAGAGAAAAATTAATTTTTTTTTTGTCTTTTGATTAATTAAAGTAAGAAATGAAAGATGTGAAATTGTATTAGAAATGAAAATGTGTAAGAAATAGGTGTATGGCTTGTAAGAATAGGTTGTAAGAAAAAGTAGAGATAGATAATAGTGTAGAATAGTAGAAAATAGTGTAATGTAAAAGTAGACATGACAATTAAATACCGGTAGTAAGAAAATACGCGTATAAAAGCGATATATGATATTTTTAGTTATCGAAAAATTACGAAATTGATATTTTTGGAAATCTTATATTTTTACGAGTCTAACGGTATATTCGAAATATTTTTCCTATTCCGGGCTTCCGGACACATTTTTCAAGAACTGTGTCCGTTCGGGTTCGAAGGACATCCGATTTCGCGAAACTGAAACTTTTATAAAACCTATGGTTATTACGAACTATTCAGCTAATTTTTCCAACTTCGTTTTCTATGACTTGAGAAAACGGCAATGCCGGAGTTAAACGGTTACGGTAAACTAGGGTTTTGTTTGACCTAAGAATCCGTTTGACTTCCGTTTAGGGTTTAGGTCTTTAATTTTGGATCGAAAATTTCGGGGATTTACAACTTCAACTAATCTTAAATCACGAGCGAATCTAGAAATTTCTTAATCTTGAGAAAAATAAGAATCCTTAAAAATAAAATAAAACCTCAACAGTCTTCAAATTCAAAACCACTACGTACTACAAATTCTATACGTAACTCTGACTTATAAAATAGGGTAATATAGAGCCCAAAAAACAAATTATAAAAAAAAGTAAATAATGATTAACCTTCGGAAATAAAACTTAATTCGAGAATTCCGAAAACGTTGAGAGATATTAAATACTTACAAAAATAGAATTTAAAATAAATTTCTCAAATTAAATATGTTGTAGAAACATAAAACCCCCAAATTTTCGGAATCAGTTTAACATAAAACCATAAACCGGAAGTCAAACGGAACCCTAAAGGTCAACAAAACCTTAGTTTACCGTATCAAATTAAATCCGGCATTGCCGTTTTCTTTGGCCCTGAAAAAAGAAGTTGGGATAATTAGCTAAAATAGTTCGTAATAACCATAGGTTTTATAAAAATATCAGTTTTGCGAATTTCGGGTGTCCTTTGAACCCGATCGGACACGGTTCTAGAAAAGCGTGTCCGGGAGCCGGAATAATAAAAATATTCCGAACACACCGTTAGACTCGTAAAAATAAAGTTTTTTAAAAATATCAGTTTCGTAATTTTTTGATAAGTAAAAATAACAGATATAGCCATTAAACGCGTATTTTCTTACTACCGGTACTTTATTAGTCATATCTATCTTACGTTACACTATTCATTACTATTATACACTATTCTTTTATCTCTACTTTTTCTTACACCTATTCTTATACTCTACATAACCTATAATCTTAACTTCTTACCTTTCCCATAACTTTATTTCACATCTACCTTACACATTACATCTCTCATTTATCAAAAAGTCAAAAAATAAATCACATCCCCCCGTTCCCATACATGGCCGCGCCCCTTGTCCTCCTTTCCCTCTCAATTTGTTTTATTTTTCTTTTATTTTAATCACACAAAATCACTCCTCATTTTTCTATAAATACCCCCTCCTCTTTCTCTTCTTTCACACATTCACTACCCACAAATTCTTACAAAAACTCTCCCAAAATCTCCTCTCAAAACTCTCTCAAAATACCATCCCAAAACTCTCTCAAAATATTTCTACAACAACTTCTACCAACAATTAAAACCCATAACCACATAACCATACCAAAGTCTCCTTTAGGTAACCACCTTCTATTATTTTCTTCTTCTTCATGTCATGTAACTTTACATGACCATAGTGTGAGTTTCCAAAGACTACAAGTTATGGAAACTACATTATGTTCATGTATTTTCTTGTTCATGCCAATCCATTTATGTTTATGTTGTTTTATTATTGTTAATATATTATTATCTATATATATATATATACATATTCTTTAGAGCATATAAGCTCACTTACAATTTATTTATTTCATGCAAAGCAATTTATTTATTTATTCATTGCAATTTATTTATTTATTCCTTGTTGAGTTAAGACTAGCCTCTAGTCTTAGACTTGTCCTCATCAAGTCAAAACAAGTTTTCTTTCGTTCATTTTATTTTATTATGGGACTAGTCTACTTCTTAGTCCCGGGAGCCTTGAAAAAGCTAAGACTCCAATACTTGACTTTATTATTTATGTTTTATGTTATTTTGTTTATTATTATTCTCATAATCATGTTCATTTAGATTGTTGTCCATAAATTTTATTTTCCAAATATAATTAAACAAAAGAAGAATTTTGTCACTTAGAAATAAGTTTATGTAAAGTATAAAATCTATAAGATAACAAAAATAAACTCATTCCTTTTCAAATTATAAAAAGAACTCACTATAATTTTAGAAACTACTTTTACTTTAAAAGCTACTTAAACCTTTATTATTCCACCTTGTTTTCAAAAGAAAATATTTGTTGATACAAAAATAGTTCTTTTTATAAAAAGATAAATAAGATGAATGGCTAAGGAATTTTCAAATAAAGACCTTTACAAACAAATAGGCAAAGAAAATCTATGGTTTGAAAACCAAAAAAATAAAGTCATTCCTTTTCAAGTTACAAGAGGAAATCAATAAGATTTTAGAAACTAGTTTTACTACAAAAAGTTCTTAATTGTTCCATATTGTTTTTATAAAGAAAACAAATCTTCATGCATGATTCTATGAAAAACATAAGATATGAGGAAAGAATGAGAAATTTCAAGTAAATATTTTTGCAAAACAAATAAACAAAGGAAATTGCACAAGAAAAATAAACAATAGCATATTTTCTAAAGAACTTCAAAATAATATTAGTGTAACTTAGAAAGTAGAAAATTTTATTTTCAAAAAGTTACTTAGGAAAAATAATAAAACCAACGTAAAGCCTTTTTAGAAGACAAAAGAAGACAAGGTATTCATTTCAAGAAATCTACAAAAAAAAAAATAACAATTTTTGAAAGCTATATTTTTCCAACATTGTTTTACCCAAGAAAAATAATTGGACAACAAAACACTTGAGCATGCTTAGATATGAGTTATATAGTTATAAAAAGAGAATTTTTCAACTATATAGATAACTAAGTATTTATCAAACAAATTTTGATTTGTTGAACCAAGGTTGTTTTTAGTTGGAAAATCCGTGGAGAATTTTGTCGCTACTGTTTCAGAGCCTATACGGCTTTGTTTGTTGAAAATAATTTTAGAAATGGGTAGATCTTTTCGAGTAGGTAGAAACCGGTATATTATATGCACGATTCCGATTTAAAATGACCAAGTTATGACCATTTTAAGATGAAACATTCCTTTATACGAACTTTAACGTTCTTTTGACATTGTTTTGTCAAATTTCAAGAAAATCATCAAGGAATACTCATTGTGGGTATTTTCTTTGGCTAGGTGACCCCGAGGAAGGATTCCTTTACCCCGAGGATTATTACGACTAAGTGAAGTGTGTGAACGACTCATCCGCTTAGAGGAATAGATGACATGACATCGTGAGTTTATTTCCATTAAAAGCTATACTTGTTGTGCTTGTAAATTAGTTGCATTAGAGTTAGGAAAAGATAAACCGATGTGTATGTAAGATAATTCCGTGAAAGAATTATTAAGAATATCGAAGCCGGAATTGTTTTAAATGATTGTTTTAGTATAGTATTGATTTGTATGAAATTCCTTGATCGCTTTAAATTTAAAAATAATTATGCTATGACTTTATAAATAAATAAATTCATATATACCACGAAGTGAGTCACATTGCATTTTGGGTTATTATCCTTGGGTGAGAAGGATAGTAAACTCATATTGAAAGCAACACTTGGTGGGAGATCCGAAAGCGATTGCTTGGCGGCTTAAGGAAAATGCTTGGCGGAAGATCCGAAAGCAAGGTCAATCAAGTAGATTCGGAATGCTCGGCGATGAGTGCTCGCGAGCATGAAAACTTTTTAATTAAAACTACTTGAATTGAGGTTATGTATCACCAAACCCCGAATGGAAGGCGCAAATCCATTCAACATATAGTTCCTGGAAAACTATATGCTTGTTTGCCCACGTGTTTGTTGCATTACATTTGTTTGATTAATCAACTTGTTTGAATCTTGTTACAAGAAGTTATTTATGGAAATAGATCTCACTAGGCCTTTAGCTTATACCCCAATAGATATCTTTTGCAGTTTCCTACTTATGGTTAAGGCCACGTGGACCCTGGGGGCAGGTAATTTCTTTTTGGGTAATAGAAATTTAGATAAAGTGTAGCATTAGTACTGATGTATAAATACTCATGTAATAGATTAGTGATCAAGGGGATATGTCCCTAAGTTTGCAAAGTTATTAATTTGAATGAATGATTATTATGAGTCCTCTTTTCTTAAATATGTTATTTATATCTTCTTAAACTTCATAATTCCATATATGGTCCTCTAAAGTTGTGAAAGTACGTCTTACACTTAATATAAAAGTTTTTGGGAATGGCTAAGGTTGTCATACTTAAACTTTAATATTAAGTGTGGCGGACTGTCATGTTTAGGGTACCCTTTGGGGCGTGACACACAATAAAACTCAAACAACTCCCTCTCTCCATTTCTCCCAAAACCGGTGCACTCTCTCCCTATTTTCCCTCTCTCCAATTTGTTTTATTTTCTTTTCTTTATACAAAGCAAACCCTAATCCACAAGTCTATAAAAACCCCTTTATGCCAACTTCTTTCCACTTTCTTTCTTTCTTCTTTCTCTCTTTTGGAAAATTTTACAAAAACTCTCTTCCCTTCCTTAGCCAAAACCTAACACTCCTACACACACACATTCACATATTTTTCTTCAAGTTTTTTGTTCCAAACATCTAAAAGGTAAGAGATCTATACTTTAGGATCTTGAAACATGTAATGGCAAGTTCATTCATGTGTGATTCCATACAAAATCCCCATGAGCTTCAAGCTAGGGAAATGAAAACACTTGAACATGAGATCCTTGCCATCACAATGTTTTAGATCTTTTTATTTGAGTTATTATGCAATTATCTTGTTGTATTATTAAGATATGCTATTGTTATTGATGATTTTTGCACATGTTCATCATCTATTCATATTCACATATCTATCTTAGTATTCATGCATTTACAACTAGTGTAGTAAACTAGATCTAGTTGTTTTAAGCTCATACATGCATTAGACTTTTGTTTTATGTTCTTAAATAACTTGTAATAGCTTGATGGTAGTAGGAAAGTATTAGAAAGCTCAAGATCTATTTTAGTTTCAACAAAAATCATTTTTGAAAATTCGGATTAAAAAGGAACCATATTTAGAAAAGCTATTTTTCAACTTCAAAATGTGTATTTTTCATTTAAAATGAAGGGATTAAGGAATATATATCATAAATGAATGATTTTGAAGAGTAAAGTTTAGATCTATGAGTTTATAGTTTGCTACCATGAATTTCTTTTATATTCATGTTCATATTATGTGTAGATCTTAGATTTGAACTTGAATAAAAATAGTGAAATTCGTATCTTGACAAAACCTATATTTAAAAACCACTTTCCAAGTCTCAAAATGGGAGTTTTAGTTGAGAAAATGAAGGTTTAGAGGATGTATATCATCAAGACTTCTTTTTACAAGAATCAAAGGTTATTTTCAAAAGTTATTTTCAAAATAAAAATCTCATTTTCGGATTTAGGCCAAGACATAGTTTAAAAACATGTTTTCCAACTAAAAAACGAAGTTTTTATTTAAGAAATGGAAGGCTCTTAAGATAGGATATGTAAAGGATAATTTTTCCTAAGTTTAGATGAATTTTATCAAAAGATATGTCCAAACATAAATTTGGTAAATTCGGATCTCAACCAAGACCAATTTTGAAAACCCATTTATCAACTCCAAAACTCATGTTTTATGTGAAAAATGAAGGGTATAGGTAATAAGTATTATTAAGTAGTGATTTTTAAAAGTTGAAATGAGTTTTGATGATGTTAATGTGTAAAACAAGAAGTAGAATCAAGATGAAAAATTTTGAGTTAGTAGTCAACTTGTAAAATTCGTAACTTTGGATGATGCCCATGAAAGCACCTATTATCCAAGTTCAAAATAAAAATTTTATGTACTAAATGAAATCCTTAAGTAGTAGGTATAGTAAAGTCTTAAATTTTAATGCATTAAACAAATTTTTTCCAAAGGAATAATTCAAAAAGTGGATTTCTAAAAATTCCGATTTTTGAGTAAATCCTATTTGAAAACATATTTGCAAAGTGCAAAATGCAAATTTTTATGTAAAAATAAAGGCCTTAGGTAGTATATATTATGAAGAATCAATTTTAACTAAGATAACTAGAAATTCCTAAGAATGAATTCCAAAACACTAGTGTGATGTCAAAGTTAGAAAACTAGATTTTTCATAAGTAGTTGTTATTGTGGCCTTGCAAAATAAAAAGTTATAAAATTTTCTTTTAGCAAAAATCATCAAGATCATGCATACATTAAACTCATCACATGTCATTCATGTTAAGAAATCATTCATATTTCATGTATTCTTGAATTATCAAATAGGAACATTTGAAACAATTACAAAACTATTTTTCGAAAATGGGGACCGTTACTGATCAGATCTGATCCTTCTTTTTTGTGACACAAATTTTTTCAAAACTTGAAAATAATATTAGAATTAGATAGATCTTTTGAAGTAGATAGAAATCGATGTATAATTTGCTAAATTCCGAGTTAAAACGACTAAGTTATGGCTGTTTTAAGTTGGAATTCCCGCTTAGGACGAGAATTACGAATTTGATAGTTTGTACAAGATAGTTTGGATTAGTTTGAGTTGAAATACTTATTAGAGTATTTCTTCCTTTTTAGGTGACCTCGAAATCGACGATTCTATACCACCGGATTACTTTTACTAAGAGACTAGTGATCTAATGGCTGAGTGAGTTTTCTTCTTATTTTTGTTACCTTGTTTGTGCTTGTAGCTAGTTGCATTAGAATCATAAGAACAAGATAAAAATTGATATGAATGGGGATGGGATAGATGATGAAACTATGATGAATGTATGCTAAAGAATACTAAAGCATATCGAAACCACGATTCGATTGGATAACTGTGCTATTCATATTATTTCTGTTATGTGTATGATATTGGTTAGTCACTCTAAAGAATGTATGAATATTTTGACCTAAGCAAAAATTAAATTGGTCATGCATCGCATCGGACATATTGCATTTGGTAGCATGCTACTCCTACGCAGGTCGATCGGTATGGTCTGAGGACTTGTTTGGATAATGAGACCCGGTATCAGAGCTCATTCATAGGGAACTAAGGTGCACCGGGGATGCATTCCATGTGTGAGCCTAGCCGAGTCGAGTGCTATGAGCCGGGGGGCTCGGGGACTAGCAGAGTTCATGTAAACTTTAATACCATCCCTAACCCAAGATATGGAGGGCGTAAATCCATTCTGTGTATGGGTTCTAGATACCCATACATAATTGTCTGCTCATGTGTTTGTTCATGCATAACATATGGATGATTTATAACTTGCTTGTTATGGTACGGAATTAAGGGAATTCTCACTAAACTAGTGTAGCTTATACCCCAATAGATGTTTAAATGAACAGGTTATCTCAAAAATGCTAAGTGGGGACCAAGATGGTTGGAGCCGAATATGACTTCGAGATTCCGGCAGGAAATAAGAATGCTTGAAAATATTAGCTAGGTTTTGTGCATTGCTTTGTAATAGTTTTATGTAATGAAATCTTTTGATGAATTGTAATTGAAGTATAATGATTTGTATTTAAAGTATAGTGAATTGAATTTCCTTTACATTGTTACTCAAGTTGTATCAACATAAAATGTATCACTCCGATGTGTCTCTTCCATATGTTAGACGCTTTGTACATAGTATGGAAGCCTTTGCGTGACTAAGGTGGTCATTCTTATGCTTTAATATTGTGTACGGTGGACTGCCACGTTTAGGGTACCTTTCGGGGCGTGACACAAACCCTAAAGAGTGAAGTACGAAGAGTCGTGTGTAAAAATCCCAATATCATCTAGAAATGTTCTCTATCATATTAGCACGTAAAGGATCCTTTTGAAGAGTTTTTGTTCGTGTGGATACCGTAGAGGGTATTGTGATTTCGCGGTACCTATAGATCCGATTTACAAATTGATTTCAAGTTTCAAGCTTTTAGAGATACGAAATCAAACTATTTTTTTGTTTTAATCTAATTAATGCACATGGATACTGAATTAGGGTTTTCTTTTTGAATTCCGCTATGAAAGATTTGATCTTTATAATTTTAAAAAACCTATGGAAACCCAACAGTGGTATCAGAGCCGCTTGTTTTTTATTAGATTGAAATCTGTTTTATGATTTACATGTGATACCATGAATTTCAAATTTATTATATTTGTTTTTATCAACTTGAGTTTATGAAGAACTAAATCATCACAAATGCGGATTCGTGATTTTATTATAGCGACTTGCTTTAAGGGATTGTAATTTGATTACAATGGATTTTAGGGTTTATAATTTGATTATTGTATTCTGATTACAAGGGATTAATATCACGTGTATGGCATTTATGTGAATTTAAAAAAAAAAAAATCACAAGCAGCAGACATTCACGAATTATGCTCGTTGAATCTATTTATGCGTCTGATATTGGATATAATAATAAAAAAAAGGTCAATCAATGTTATCAAAGGGCCTCTTAATCGTACGCTGCAATTTTTTGATACGGAATCGAACATCTTTTTTTTTTTTTTTTCCAAACAGCATGTTACTTGATCTGCAGTTATGAATTGCGAAATAGATCATTGCGTTTATTTTATCGTGCAATCGGACGTTTGAGATTTCGAATAGCATATTTGAATCCGACATCTGATTTTTTGAACAACAGGTCTAGTTTTATCTAAAAAAAAAAAGTTCGAGCAGCAGTTTTTTTTTTTTTTTTTTAAATTAGATTGATATGGTAGGCTATTTTTTCTAAATATTATCCAATTTTGCATATTGGATCCGCTCATCTCGGACGTTTGTTAATTTAAATTACAAAAAATGATATATTCTTGGGGTCTTTTAATATATATAATATGGTTCAATTATTGAACAATTCTTGAGTTTTAAGAAAGAATTTCATGGAAGTTTCGGAAACAATTTTAAAGGGTTTTGAAAAAGGAATTTTAATTTTAGCAAGACCATTGCACGAGGACACTGTCCCCTTGACCCCTGCTGTTACGCCCCATAGGGTACCCTAAACGTAACAGTCCGCCACATGCCATACAAGACTCTCGAATTACCACCTTAGTCCTTCGAGGGCCTCGTATAGATGTAAGGCATACCTTTACGACAATAGAATACAAGTCCGAATGGAGATAAAAGCTTAACTTGACATACATTAGCAGTAGGATATAACTCATGATGCAAAAATAAATATTACATTTACTAAGGGGCATTCCCCCGTAAAAGAATATTTAGTGGCCTTATACAGTCATCCAAAGTCTTAAAATTTTCTATGGAAGTCTAAACAGTAATTCCAACTTCTAGGAGAAACTCCTGGCTCTTGTACCTGTGCGGTCGAGTGGCACTGTCTAAGTCATATGTTCGGTAGCTGCAAAAGGAAGAAACTGTAGGGACGTAAGCTAACTAGCTTAGTGAGTGAAATCTCCCACAACAACATTCATGTCACAACAATTCAAGCAAGTGATTATATAAGCAAGTGAATGCACCAAACATATGAGAACAATATACATATGACTAGCCAGAAATCATATGTGGATGGAATTGCGCCCTCCATCCCGGGTTAGTAGATTAATGAATACTGTGGTACTAACTTTATGCCGTTTATTGTTCACGGATAACCAACAATTATTTCGTTTCTGGATCACGATTAACCAACAATTAATTTCGTTTATGGATTACGATTAACCAACAATTCTCCGTTTAGGATCACGGGCAACCAACCAATGCTAATGCTCCTTCCCATTATGATATGCACATGTCCGAGTTTGGAATTAGTCCGAATAGTTGATTAAGTCATTTTATTCAGGCGATCAAGCAAATTTCTCAAACAATACATCCTAACCAACTACACAACTAGAATTTATCACCCGGTTTCGATATTCTTATTTTTTTAGATCATCATCAACATACAATTTCCCATTATTCCCCATCATACATATTCATTTCTCTTGACCTACACTCTAGTGCACTAATTTATTGATCACATACAATAAATGAATTAGGAAGAGAAAACTCACTCCGCCATTGGGTCGCCGGTTTCTTAGTAGTAGTAATCCGGTGGTAAAGACTCGACGTCTTCGGGTTTGCCTAATCACAAAAGAAATACCCTAATAAGTATTCTACCATCTAAGTATACCAAAACTCTAAGACAACTTAGTGAAATCGAAATTCGCGTCATTTCCGAAGTCCCGATTTAAAATGGCCATAACTTGGTCGTTTTAAATCGGAATTTCGCAAATTTTATATCAATTTCTATCTACTTCGAAAGAGCTTTCTAAATCTGATGTTTAAATCAAGCTTTGAAAACATTTAAGTCTTGGAAATGAAGGATCATTTCTGATCAGTAGGTATGTTGATTCCAAAAATGTGATTTTCATGAATGTTCTTGATGTTTCCAAATGTAGAATTAAAATAAATGCCATGGTAATGAATTTCCCTATCATGAATGTCATGATATGAACTCTTATGTGCCTAAGTTCTTATAAATTTTTAGATTAAAAGAATTTAAATAACTTTATCTTAGGAAAACCATTTCATGCCATTTGTTAACTAGTAGATTTGATAAACTTGGTCACTCTTACTTGTTCTATGGATTTTCCTTAGGAAATTCTATTTACTCTAAAGAAAAATTGACCCTTACATTAACTATATCCTAAGGCCTTTATTTCTCTAATTAAATCTTCATTTGTAAACTTATAAGTGAGTCTTATAATAGGGTTGATCCAAAAATCCGAATTTTGCAAAACTCATTCTTAAGTTGATTCTCTTAAGAAAAATGTATTTTATACTTAGAACTTTAGGTATTTACTTTATCTATACCCTAAGGACTTTATTTATTTAAGAAAATACCATTTTTGAGGTTGGAAAATTAGTGTTTTCTAACGACCTATTGAGTATTACGAATTTTCCTTACAAGAGCTTTCAACTCAAAATTTCTATTTGACTTCATCTCTTGTTTTAAATATTTCCTTGGTAAAAACTCATTTAAACTCATGAAAATTATCATCAAACATCATCTATCACCTATAGGCTTCATTTTTCTTGTAAAATACATGTTTTGAAGTTGATAAAGGAGTTTTTAAGCTAGGTTTTCCATGTCATCCTAAAATACCCTATTTCATTTCTTGAAAAGAGTTTTCCTTTTTGGTTTCCTTGACTCATCTACCTAGAGATCTATATACTAGCAAGTTTATTTACTCAAGACAAAAGTCTTGATGACCATTAATGCACAAAAACTCAAAATATAGATGAGATCTTAAATGCCTACATGAATATGGATGGTAAAATGATAGATCTACCATCTTAAATGCTTGAATAGGTTTTGAAAATATAAAAACTAAATTTTTATGAAAGGTCTTTTGTTCAAAACAACTTTTAGATGGATGATCATGAAGTTCATGGCATGAAAACTTGTTTAAATGTAAGATCTACTCTTGTGATGGTTTGGTATTCTTGTATTAGTATTTTCTTGTCCCTAGCAAGAGCTCATGGGGATCTTTAAATGAAAATACACAAGAATATCCTTGCCATTACAAGGATCTAAAAGTAAAAGAAGTAAAGTTCTTTTACCTAAGGTTAAAATAGAAGACAAAAAGGAAGAAGAAAAGTTATGTGTGTGTGTGTGAAGAGCCAATGAGGCTCACGGCAATGAGGAGTGGGGAGGGAGAGAAAAAGAGTTTTTCTACCTTTAGTAAAAATTTGGAATGAGAAGAATGAAGAGAGAGGGAGAAAAAGTGGTTTATATATGAAGTGGAATTAAGTTAAATGAGATAAAAATAATTTAAAAAAAAATTGCACAAAGGGAGCCAAATTGGGAGGATCACGCCGGCCTTGTATAAGAGAGAGAGGGTTTGATTTTTATTTAATTTGTTTTGATAGTTTTGTGTATTAAAAGTCATAAATGGTAGTAATTATTTAGAGACAAATAATTCTTGGAAAAGAAAATGTAATGGAGTGTTTGTAAGGATGTAAGAGTAGGGTATAGTTTGTGAGTGTAGTAGGTTGTACTTATGAATAGTAATCAAGACAACTTAATTACCGGTAGTAAGAAAAATACAAATAAAAAGGCTATAACTGTATTTTTCATAAACCGAAAATTATGAAATTCATATTTTGAAATCCTTATTTAATTTCGATTCAAAAGAGTATTCACAAGTAATTTTTCAAAATTCAAGTTTCGGGGCATGCTTTTCTGTAATAGGTCTCGGGAAGGCCCGAAATTGAAATTTTCTTAAAATCTGATCTTTCCTTGGTTTGAAATATATTCAAGAACTATATTCAAGATTAAATTTTCTTATAAAATTTTCTTAATTGGAAATCGAGGAAAAGCCGGATTCAGGGTTCCTAGGTCTCACTCCCATCTTAAGCTATTCCGGTTAAGGGTTTTGGTTTCTAATTCTCGAGTCTTCTTGGTTACTAGAAAAACCGGGGTTTACACCTGCAAAGTGTATGTCTTAACTCCATAAGAACTAATTAATGATACTTAACATAAAACATGGTTTTGAAGTGTTTATAAGTTTCATGTATGTTTATTATGTGTGTTTACTTTACATGTATGGTGCATAGCATGGCCTTAAGACCCATGTGATTGACAGGTTTTATTCCTTTGTTTTTATGGGTTGTAATTTCATAAATACGACCTACGTGTCATTTTGATTTATTGTAATTCATTTTCTACAATTAGTTGTAGGATTTTTTGTATCTTTTATTATTGCAATGAAGACATAGAGATGTTATGAAGACCCTTCTTAATCTATGATGAGGGAGAAGCAAGGATCATAAAAAAGGATACAAGAATATTTACAACTTAAGACCATAAAGATGGTTTTTACCTTAAGATTGGACCATTGATTTTCATATTAGCTTATGAAAATTAATATAGAATAAGGAGCTATGCTATGACACTTTTTCTTTATTCTATGAGCTTGATATATCATGAGATGATGTATGTATATGTGTCATGCCCCAGAGGGTACCCTAAATGTGGCAGTCCGCCGCATATAATATTAAAGCTAATGAATGACAACCTTAGTCATGCAGGAGCTTTGATATCACATGCAAGGCGTGCTTCCAAGATAATAGGAGACTCACAAGGGTATTACATTTAAGTAGATAATAAAAGCAAGCAAGAACTTATATAAATAAACATAAGATTTCCATAATAATATCCTTACATCATGCATTCCCCCGCTTTAGAAGTCTTTCAACGAAATAATAACAATTATAACACAAGCCTACTATAGAGATTTTCCTAGAAGCCTATGTTTAAAACTTAAATACATATAGCTTCTCCCAAAAACTCCTAGTAGCTTAATCTCGTACCTAGCATATGGGGCTCCTTGGGGCCAACCAAAGGTAATCGTACTGTAACAAAAAGCTATAAGGATATAAGCAAATCTAGCTTAGTGAGATAATTCAATCTACAAGACATTTCCATATAACAAACAAGTATTTAATCAAGCCTATGAGAATGCATCAATCATATGAACAAACAAAATAAACATGATTAACCAGAAATCAAGTGTAGCATAGATTTTATGCCCTCCATGTCGAGGGTTAGGAGGTTACAGGCCCATACGACCATCAATATTTGCAGATTTACCGCTCCTACTCGCCTTGTAGACTTTTTGGCTCCTATTAGCCCATGTAGACTTTCCGGCTCCTACCAGCCACCACTACCATTTCCTCGTTTCTCCACACGAAGAATAATAGTGAAAAAAAGGTGACTCACAAGTATGATATGCATGAATTGATTTCAATATATATTTAACCAAATAATGTTTAGTTCAAGTTGAAGGCGATCAACACAATTTTCATCATATCAATACAAGAATCACGATTTATTTATCATACCTTCTTTCGATATTCTTAACTTATATTCAATCAATCATAATTCCAAGTCACACAACAATTATTCATTTTATCTTCTTCTTAATTGCTAGTGCTACTACTTACAAGCACAAAACAAGGAAATGTAATTTGGTAAAGGATTAACTCACTCCATGCCGGTAGATCCTAATCGAAGTGATCTTTTAGAAAGGTGATCTCGGGTCCTTCTCTACTTAACCAAGATGAAATATCCAAAGTGAGTCTTTCATGAAATTTTTATTCTTGAAGATTCTAAACTTTTCTTAAAATCGCAGTAAAATCGTATAAGAGGAAATTCCAACTTAAAATGGCCATAACTTGCTCATTTTAACTCGGAATTTTGCATATAATACACCGTTTTCTACCTATTCAAAAAGATCTATCTATTTCTAAACTTATTTTCATCAAAGTAAGTTATTTGGGTTCCAAAAAAGTGGCGGACAGATTCACCACGAATTTTTATAAACTTGTTTTCCTTCTTTTATCCAAAGCTCATTTTGAAGAGATGGGTAATATAACAGCTTGTAAAACCTTTGGAATGTATATTCATATATTTACTGACTCATAACAAATGTATGGAGTTAATGAAGTTGTCTCAATTTATGAAAAAGTAAAGTCTTTAAAGATTTTGAAACTTGAGAACTTTTGAAATGTTCATTTTGCTTTGAAAATATTTTAAGTTATTTATAATGAGTATTTCTTTTCTCCTAAATTTAATTTCTTGTAATTGCTTTAAATTCCTAAGGAATGATTTTATTTTCTAAGCTTAGATTTCAACAACTTTTAAAAGTAATAACAATTTTATAAAATAGTTTCTTTGTTTCTTGAGATTATTCCAAAAAGAATTCCTAGCATTTGATGAAAAGTAAAATTGTGTAAAACCTTTTGTTTATTTACGAAAAAGTTCTTTCTATGTCATGTAAGTTTATAAAATCTCTTATGAACTCCTCTAAGTTTGTTAATATGACTCCTCAGTCTTTAGAAAAAGTTTAACTTCCTACTTTTATTTATAGAAAAGAATCTTTATTTTAAGAAAATATTTCCTCATTTATTTTGTTGAGAGAAAAATCATTATGTTTATGCATGAATATGAATCATAAAGTTATGGAAACATAAAGAAACATAATAACTTGAAAGAATAAGCTATTAAGAAAATAAATCAAGTATTGGAACCATAGCTTCATCAAGGTATCCCGAGACTAAGAAAAGACTAGTCCCAAAAGAAAAAAGAAAATGTTTTGACTTGATGAGGACAAGTCTAAGACTAGAAAGACTAGTCTTAAAAATAACATGAAAGTAAATAAATTGCAAAACAATGAGCTTATATGCTCTAAATAATACATATAACTATATAGATATATTAGATAGTTATAAACATAAAAGCAACATAAAGGAATTTGATAATGAACAAAAACAAAGTATGAACCTATTGTTGCTTTCCCTAACCTTCATGGTTTAGAAAACACACACTAAGCTCATACTAAGTATATGAACATAAAGAAAACTTGAAGAAAGTTTATCTAAAGGAACTAAACTAGAGAGAACTTCTTAAGAGGAAATTCTTGTAGAAATTTGAGAGAGTAACTTTAGTAGAAGAAATGTGTGAAAGAAGTGGAAGTAAGAGGGGGTATTTATAGGAAAATGTGGGAGATAATTTGCGTTAATTAAATAAATGAAAAATAAAACAAATTGGGAAGAAAGAGGGAGGGGCTGGGGCTACTTTAGTGAAGAGAGGAGAAAAAAATTTTTTTTTGTATTTTTGTTAATTAAAAGTAAGATATGAAAGATGTGAAGTTGTATTGGAAAAGAAAATGTGTAAGAAATAGAGGTATGGGTTGTAAGAGTAGGTTGTAAGAAAAAGTAGAAATAGATAAATAGTGTAGAATAGTAGTAAATAGTGTAATGTAATGTAGACATGACAATTTAAATACCGGTAGTAAGAAAGTATGCGTATAAATGCAATATCTGATATTTTTAGCTACCGAAAAATTATGAAATTAATATTTTTGAAAATCTTATATTTTTATGAGTCTAACGGTATATTCGGAATATTTTTACTATTCCAAGCTCGGGGACATGTTTTTCAAGAACTGTGTCCGATCGGGTTCAAAACAAGTCGCAGTTTTACTAAACTGATCTTTTTAAGTTTCCTTAGATAATTACGAACTATTCTACTCACTAAAATCTTTCTTACTCTCTTAGGGTTTCTTAAACAGGAATGCCGAACTTAAGTGGTTACGGTAAACTAGGGTTTTGTTGATTTTAGAAATCCGGTTGATTTCTAATTAGGTTTAAGCTTTAATTTGAATTCAAAACTTTGGGGGTTTACAACCTACCCCCCTTAAAGAAAGTTTTGTCCTCAAAACTTGAAGTTCATACCTGATTCTTTGAAAAAATTCGGATACTTCTAGGGTATGTTGCTTTCACTCTCCCAGGTTGCTTCCACATGCGAGTGGTTTCTCCATAGAACCTTTACATACTTGATTTCCTTGTTCCGAAGCTTCTGCATCTTGTGATCTAGAATCTTAATCGAGTGTTCCTCATATATGAGATTTTCTTTCAACGAAACTGGTTCCAGTTCTGCAATCCTGGTAGGATCTGACACATGTTTCCGTAGAATTGATACGTGGAATACATTTTGAATTCCAGATAGGTTAGGAGGGAGTGCCAGACGATAAGCAAGATCTCCTACTCTGTCAAGCACTTCAAAAGGTCCAACATATCATGGGCTCAACTTTCCTTGTGCCCGAACTCGGTGAATACTCTTGATGGGTTTTACTTTCAAGTACACATGGTCCCCAACTTCAAACTCAAGTGTACGTCTCTTCATATCCGCCCAGCTCTTTTGTCTATCTTGTGCTTCCTTCATCTTTTGTTGGATGATCCGCACCTTATCGGCCGCATCTTGTACCAAGTCATGTTTGATGCTCAATTTTCTACATCGTCCCAGAACAATGGTGATCGACACCGTCTTCCATATAATGCTTCATAAGGTGGCATCTGGATTGTAGAGTGGTAGCTGTTGTTGTAGGCAAACTCTACCAAAGGTAGGTGTGCGTCCTAACTACCTTTAAACTCTATCACACAAGTTCGTAACATATCCTCCAAAGTTTGTATCATCCTCTCTGATTGACCATCTGTTTGAGGGTGATAAGCAGTATTGAAGTGTAGATTTGTTCCCATACATCTTTGTAAGCTCGTCCAAAATTTAGACATAAACCTTGGGTCTCGGTTGGAAACTATTTCCGCAGGCACTCCATGCAATCGCACTATTTCCCTTGTGTATATCCTTGCCAACTTATCCATGGAGTATGTCATATTGATTGGGAGGAAATGTGTTGTCTTTGTCAATCGATCCACTATCAAAAATCTAATTTTCTAACTTTGATCATTTCCATTTGTTTTAGATTTATTACTTAAGAAAACATAATTATCTTTGTTAAAATTGAGTCTTCATTATATCTATTACTTATGATCTTCATCTCTACATAAAAATTTCCATTTTACACTTTGTAAACATGTTTTTAAGTAGGGTTGATTTCAAAATCCAAATTTTGTAAAAGTTAGTTTTTGAGTGATTCCTTTAAGTAAAAATCATTTGATATTTAGAAAATTAGGGCTCAACCATACATAACCACTAAGGACTTCACTTTTTCATAAAAATTTTCCATTTTACACTTTGCAAATATGTTTTCAAATAGGATTTACTCAAAAATCCGAATTTTAGAAAATCCACTTTTTGGATTATTCCTTTGGAAAAAACTTGTTTAATGCCTTAAAATTTAAGACTTTATGGTACCTATTACTTAAGGACTCCATTCATTACATAAAACTTTCATTTTGAGCTTGGATAATAGGTGTTCTTATGGCCTTAATTCAAAATTATGAATTTCACAAATTGACTACTAACTCAAAATTTCCCATCTTGATTCTAATTCTTGTTTTATACATTAATCTCATCAAAACTCATTTCAACTTATAAAAATTACTACTTAATAATATCTATGACTTAAACTCTTCATTTTCCAAATAAAATATGAGTTTTGGAGTTGATAAATGGGTTTTAAAAATTGGTCTTGGTTGAGATCCGAATTTACAAAATTTATTCTTGGACATTCTTTTTGATAAAATCTATCTAAACTTATGAAAATCCATTCCTTACATATCATATCTTAAGAGCCTTTCATATCTTGAATAAAAACTTCCTTTTTGAGTTGGAAAACATGTTTTTAAAATATGTCTTAACCTAAATCCGAAAATAAGATTTTTATTTTGAAAATAACTTTTGAAAATCACCTTTGATTATTGTAAAAAGAACTCTTGATGATATACATACATTAAGCCTTCATTATCTTAAGTAAAAATAACATTTTGACACTTGGAAAGTGGCGTTTAAATAGGGGTCTTGCCAAAATACGAATTTCACTATTTTTGTTCAAGTTCAAATCTAAGATCTACACATAATATGAACATGAATATAAAAGAAATGCATGGTAGTAAACTATAAACTCATAGATCTAAACTTTACGCATCAAAATCACTCATTTATGTTGTCTATACCCTAAGCCCTTCATTTTCAATGAAAAATACACATTTTGAAGTTGTAAAACAACTTTTCTAAATATGGTTCCTTTTTCATCCGAATTTTCAAAAATGATTTTTGTTGAAAATAAAATAGATCTTGATTTTTCTAAAACATTTCTACTATCATCATGCTACTACAAGTTGTTCATGAACATAAAACAAAAGGCTAATGCATTTTATGAACTAAAACATTAGATCTAGTTTACTACACTAGTTTTAATGCATGAACACTAAGATAGTTATGTGAATGATGAATATATGCATAAATCATAAGAAATAACAAAAATACTAACTTTAATAACAAGATGTAAGGCATAAACAAAAATCGAAGCTACAAAAAGTTAGATCTATAAAATATAACCACTTTAAATAAGAAAATAATAATGATACAAGAGATTAATCATAGAGAACAGAAGTGTTTCATTTTTGGCATCATCATCCTAAGCTTTTAAGCTTATGGAAAGTCATTTGATGTATGAAACTCTCATTAAACTTTACCTATATCACCTATGGAAGCTTTGAGAAGAAAATTTGCTTAAAAATCTTCAAGAAATATGGGTGGAAGCTAATAAAAGAATTAGGGGCAGCTTGGTTCTTGCAAGAACAAGAGCAAAAATGAAGAAAACAGAGAGGAAAAAGAGAGAGAAAAAGTTAAGGAATGGTAAAGGGAAAAGTGAGTAAATGAAAGAGAGAGAGAGAATGAGTGTATTAATTGTAAGAAAGAAAGAAGAAAAAATAAATAAAACCAAGGCAGCCAAGAATAGGTGCTGCACGTGAATATTGAGAGAGGAGAGAGAGGGAATTTAATGAATTTTGACTTGAAATTGAATTGTATAATTAATGTGTAATGTAACTTTATGAAGAATGATTAAAATATATTTATTTTAGTAAAAATAGGAGTAAATTAAGGGACAATGGTAGCCATAAAGAAGGAAAAATTTGCCATAAAGTGTGGGACAAAGTGTAGAAAGATTGAAGTGAAAAAGAAGTGATGTGTGTAAGGTGTACTTGAAGTATGGGTTGGAAAAAGTACTTTTTATTAAGAAAAATACAAAATAAAATTAGGAAAAATATTTTTAAATAAGTGGTAGAATTTTCATAAATAAAATTAAATAATTATTTGAATTATTTTAGTATTTTAACAAATATGTTACCGGTATGATCAAAATACGTGAATATGGGCTATAAATGATATTTTTATAACCTAAAAAATTCTAAGAAATTATTTTATGAAAATAAAAATATTTTTAAAATATTTTCCAATTATTAAATTAATTTATTTTATTTTTAGTATCGGGTCTTGAACAGAATCTGATCCCGTAAAAGTCCAAACTAACTAAATTTTAGAAAAAAAAAATTCTATAATATATAAAATATTTATCTAAAAATATAAGGCTTTATAAGAATAATAACATTATGTAATGAAATAAAAGTGAATAGTGCAAATGACTAATTAATTACCGATAGTAATGAAAATACGATAAAAAGGTTATAACTATAATTTTTATAACTCGAAAAATTATATAACTGATATATTTGGAATTCTTATGAAATTACGAGTCTAACGGTACTAATGGTATATTTTTTATATCTCTAGCCCTGAGACATGTTTTTCGAAGTCTGTATTCAAACAGGTTCGAAATAGGTCAAAAATTTACCAATCTGATATTTTTAAACAACTTATATTACTACGAGCTATTCTACATATTTAAACTACATCTTGGCCTCTAGGGTTAGGGGCACTAGATTGCCGGACTTAAACTATTGTATTCCACTTAGGGTTTTCAGGTGATTTTGTAAACCTCCGGAATTTTTCTCATTAGTACACAACCTTACAATAGATGGTATGAACTAGATAATAGATTTAGATTCTAATTAAAGTTTAAGAATAGATCAATATCTAGAATTTGATTAGATGAATGATTTAGAATCTGAACAAAGAATTTCTTTAAAACCCGAAACCAGATATACAAATAGATTTAAATAGGAAAATATAAATATAGGAATTTAATGATTGTTCTTGATCTCGATAATGATTCAAGATTGGAATAACAAGTAGTAATGAGCTTATATTTAGACTTAAACCCTAAATTCAAGATTCCTAGTTACAATTAAAAGCTGCTAATAAGAATTCATGTTCGGTATCAAAACTAAAGATATATATGTAGTTTAGTTTCCGTATTAAGTCTAATACTACGTAAATGATTATCTACGCTTATAAATAGAAAACGATGACCTAAAGATAAACCAACAAGATTATAAATACACAACAAAAATATAAATTGTTGAATAACTCAAAACCTGAACTCCAAACAAATAATCGGATCACGCGATTGTTCTAAACTGAGTTTTCTTAAGCTATCGGAGCCTGAAACAAAAAATTGACCTAATGAGCTTAAGAAATCCTAATTGCGGGAGATATAATTATACGAATAATTAACTACGTATATATATAATTATACGAATAATTAACTACGTATATAAAAAAACTAAAAGTTGTATTATTTGAAAATCTAAGTGTTTTGTATAACCCTATAAACATATTTTTATACAAAAACTTTCAAATATTAGCTAATTTATACCCGTATAACTTGTTAAATGATCCTAAAATTAAACTAAATAAATAAACTAATATATATAAATGATTTCGGTGCAAGAAGTTCGGTGGAAATATGTTGGAAGATAAGAGCCGAAATTTGGATTCAATAATGCAACTTTTGTCAAACAAAGCAACCCAAGAACCAATCACCAATTAACAACTCAATATAGCATTTAATGAAGTGAAAATAACAGCTAAAATGAGCTCAAACTGGAAGGAAATTGAAGGAGAAGACGCAGCCAAAGTCTTCTTCTTTTTCTTCTATTTATATAAGAACAAATGCATTAATGAAGGAATAAACAACCTCCATTAATTCCTAACTTCTCCAGAACGAAACTACCCCTTTCTAACCACCAAAATGAGCTGAAGGTAGAAAAAAAACCGATCATAACACCCAAGCTCGGATCGAAAGAAGAACAAAGCTAAAAACCCTTGAAAACAAGTTTAAAGGTAAGTTGATACGATTCAAAGGATTTTCGTTCAAATCTAAGGATTGTAACTGACTTATAATCATCTTAGGAACGTAATAAACACAATCACAAGCTTCGGATTACATCAAACGAGCTCCAACGAGGTAATAATCCAAATCCCTAGCTTTATTTTCTAAGAATCGAGATCTATATATATATGTATATAGACGTGTTAAAAGTTGTTTTATGTCCTTATATAAGGTATATAAACACTTACAAACGGTTTAGTAAAGTTTTTAACCTGTAAAATTCAAAGAACATGAATTGAACCGAGGAAGAAGATGATGAATAGTACAATACTGCCTCAAGGTCGGCAGTGTAAACGCTCAACGCCGACGGCTTACATGGATAGGCCGGCGACGTATAGGTGGCTTACACTAATCAGAGGCTAAGTATAAATAATTTTTCATGTAAAGGTTGAATGAAAGCCAGCTTCCTGGAGATCTACGCCGACGGCGTAAGGCCGGTGTATGTTGAAAGCCGACAGCTTTCAAAGCCGGTGCACTCGATATGAAAATTTCTTCAAAAACAAATTTACACCGACATCTGGGCTTAAAGGCCGGCGGCTTTGAGCCAGCGTACAGCCAAATTTTCTTCAACACGAGTTTTTTGACCTAAACAGAAACTATATATATATGTATATATAATATGCCTACTGGGTATATATATATATATGTTATATGAATATGTATTAGATAGTTAATATAATACAAGTATTTAAGCCTATTTAGATTAATATCTAATATTCATTAAAACCCTAAGATTAAGAAAAGATATTAGGTGTTAATCAAAGTTAGTATTAGTCAAATAATTGTTCTAGATAGATAAAATAGGTAAGAATGGAAATTGAAATAAACTAATTTCTTAAGTAATGTGACTCCTAAAAATAACAAAATAATTATGCGAGATAAAATAGGAGAAACACGACAACACTAAGTAATAATAATTACCAAAATATCGAGTCTAGGACACGAATCACATATAGGAATTTAGCTAATTTGTATTGATGAATATTTTGTCTTAAATAGGTGACTTTGATTCACTAGAAGATCTACCAGCAGATTACTACGACTGAGTCAGTATGAGCAGGTGAGTAATTCAGTCATATTGTACTGGTTGTGATTGTAAATAGTCAAATATGTAATAGATAATCAAATGAATGTTTGTTGAAAGTATGATTTGATCTGAGTGTATGATTGTTAAAATATCCTTATAAAAGCGATAATGCAATCATACACTTAGATCAAATCATACTTTCAGCAAACATTCATTTGATTATCTTGCATTACATATTTGACTATTTACAATCACAACCAGTACAATATGACTGAATTACTCACCTGCTCATACTGACTCAATCGTAGTAATCTGCTGGTAGATCTTCTAGTGAATCAAAGTCACCTATTTAAGACAAAATATTCATCAATACAAATTAGCTAAATTCCTATATGTGATTCGTATCCTAGACTCGATATTTTGGTAATTATTATTACTTAGTGTTGTTGTGTTTCTCCTATTTTATCTCGCATAATTATTTTGTTATTTTTAGGAGTCACATTACTTAAGAAATTAGTTTATTTCAATTTCCATTCTTACCTATTTTATCTATCTAGAACAATTATTTGACTAATACTAACTATGATTAACACCTAATATCTTTTCTTAATCTTAGGGTTTTAATGAATATTAGATATTAATCTAAATAGGCTTAAATACTTGTATTATATTAACTATCTAATACATATTCGTATAACATATATATATATATATATATATACTCAGTAGGCATATTACATATACATATATATAGTTTCTGTTTAGGTCAGAAAAACTCGCATTGAAGAAAATTTGGCTATACGCCGGCTCAAAGCCGCCGGCCTTTAAGCCCAGATGCTGGTGTAAAATTGTTTTTGAAGAAATTTTCATATCGAGTGCAACGGCTTTGAAAGCTGTTGGCTTTCAACGTACACCGGCCCTACGCCGTCGGCGTAGATCTCCAGGAAGCCGGCTTTCATTCAACCTTTATGTGAAATTATTTTA